>NW_026847549.1:10560974-10643840 GCF_025583915.1 Anolis sagrei ordinatus
CTTTAGGGGTCCCTTTCAAATCTATGATACTATATCTGTGTGTGTGTGAATCATATCTATCTATCTGTCTATTTATACCTATGGCTGGATGGCTCTTTGTCAGGAGGACTTTGATTATGTTTTCTTGCCCCAATGAAGGGAGTTGGATTGGATGGCCTTAAGTATTTTCTGTTGGTCATGGGGGTTCTGTGTGGGAGGTTTACCCTGATTCTGTCATTTGTGGGGTTCAGAATGCTCTTTGATTGTAGGTGAACTGTGAATCCCAGTGACTACAACTCCCAAATGTCAAAAACTTTAAATGCACATTTTCCCCAAACTCCATTTGTGTTCATATTTGGGCATATTGAGTGCTTGTGCCAAGTTTGGTCCAGATCCATCATTGTTTGAGTCCACAGTGCTCTCTGGATGTTTTAGGTGAACTACAACTTCCAAACTCAAGGTCAATGCCCACCAAACCCTTCTGTTGGTCAAGGGAGTTCTGTGTGCCAAGTTTGGTTCAATTCCATTGTTGATGGAGTTCAGAGTGCTCTTTGATTGTAAGTGAACTATAAATCCCAGCAACTACAACTCCCAAATGACAAAATCATAAGTTTTTGAGTGATGGCCACTCCTTGTGTTATGAGATGTTTTGTTGCCAAATTTGGAGTGATTTCATTCATTGGTTCTTTTGTTTTTAAGGTACTCATTATGCACAGAGCATTTTTATATATATAGATAACTTCCATAATTCACTAGCCTTGAGCCATGTCAATATGTTGGTATTACCTCTATAGTGTAGATGCACCCTCCAATGTGACTCAATGATCACCTTTTCCCGGTAATGCTGGAAGACACATGGATTTTTAGAAAAAGCACTTTTCTAGGCATTTCTAGCCCCTCCAGTGTGAGGATGTTTACTTTAGGAGAGCTCTTTTGTTTGCAATTCTTCTAAGGGGTGCTGTTGAAATGCTCTAATTAGCGCTGCACCAAGGTATGCAAAATGAACAAATTATTGCACAAAATCCCTACATAAACACTCTGATCTTTCAATACTCTACCAGTTCCTCTACTTTTCATTGTGATCGTTTCCAAGGCAACTATAACATTGCACCACTTGATTGCTGCTAAATTACACCGACTGCAGGATGTTTCCAAAAATGTTCCAGATGAAATTTGGTGGATTGAATTGTCTGATTAAAACAGGTGATTGCATGCACAACTCAGACAATGAAACTTCAATAGGGCTCATGCCCACAACCCTTTTCATGATTATTCTCTATTATTTCCATAATTAGGTCTTTCAAAGACTTGAGCCCTATGCAGCTATTCTGAATATGGTCAAATTGAAGTTGAAGTGGAGGAGAATCCACAGTTGGTCTTTTTAGTCCTCTGCCTTTGGATGCCTCACATGGAGAGCAACAGTTCAAACATGTTCTGGCCACAGTGGTCCACACTCTTGTTACATCCCGAATAGATTACTGCAACGCACTCTACGTGGGGTTGCCTTTGAAGACTGTTTGGAAACTCCAACTAGTCCAACGAGTGGCAGCTAGATTACTCACTGGAGAGTCATACAGGGGGGATACCACCCCCCTGTTATGTCAGCTCCACTGGTTGCCGGTCCAGTTCCAAGCACAATTCAAAATGCTGGTCTTGACCTATAAAACCCTATATGGTTCCAGCCCAGCTTACCTGTCCGAATGTATCTCCCTCTATGCCCCACCTTGGAGTTTAAGATCTTCTAGGGAGGCCCTGCTCTCAGCCCTGCCCCTGTCGCAAACGGGGATGAGGGACAGGGCCTTCTCAGTGGTGGCCCCCCGCCTGTGGAATTCGCTCCCCAGCAAAATAAGGTTATCCACATCCCTCCTTTCCTTCAGAAAGAAGTTAAAAACATGATTGTGGGACCATGGTTACTCGCTGACAATGACAATGGTAATGATGACAATCCGCTAAATGGACTATGGACTATGGACAAGCTTCTGATAGAGTCTCTGGTCACAGAATTCAGCTTAGATTAGGCCACCAGGCTGTAATGTTTTAAACAGTTTTTAAATTGAATTGATTTAATGTTTTTTTTTATCTATATGTAATTATTGTGTTTTATTACGTGTATACTTAGGCGATTCCTCATTGCCGAATAGGATAGGCTTCCAAGATCAGTGTACTGGTGGGTCCGTAGGTGACTGTTGAGCCCCATTCTTGATCTGCATCTTCTCCCACAGTGAGGGCACTGGTTTCAGGCGGTCTCAGTTGGGATTGGCTTGACATGCCTTCCTCTTGACATGTTTTTCTCTTTCGCCCTCCATTTGTGCCTCTTCAAATTCTACAGCACTGCTGGTCACAGCTGACCTCCAGCTGGAGCGCTCAAGGGCCAGCTGGAATGAAATAAAAAACTTGATGGCTTCTTCTTCAACTTGGTGAGATTTATTGGGGAATTTAGGGAAAATCTTTCTGGGTGCTTTCCATATCACCAGATGTTCAGATCCTCTTTTATAGGTCTGGCCAGCCTCTGCCTTGGCAGGGCCCCCTAAATTCGTGTTCAACATCAAATTTGGCGACTTTCACGAAGGGACTGGCTTAGAGTCCCCGCTAAATTCTGACTAAAAAGCCAAGCTGCTACCTGGTCATGGGACTCTGGGACAGACCTCTGAAGGCTAGCTGGAGAGAAGTGCTTAAAAAATATCTCACGGGCACCATTGCTGCCCACGCAGGCACATCCTTCACAGCTGGGCTGACTCAAGACCCTGGCACAAAGGAACACAAGGAAGCACCTTGACTGCCAGAAAGAGAAGCCACTGACTTGAGGAAAAATCTTTCTGGGTGCTTCCTGTCTCGCCAGGTGATCGGATCCTTTTTTACAGGTCTGGCCGGCCTCTGACTTTGTGTTTTACATCAGATTGACAATCAGTCACAACACCATAGAATCATAGAATCAAAGAGTTGGAAGAGACCTCATGGGCCATCTCAGTCCAACCCCCTGCCAAGAAGCAGGAATATTGCATTCAAATCACCCCTGACAGATGGCCATCCAGCCTCTGTTTAAAAGCTTCCAAAGAAGGAGCCTCCACCACACTCCGGGGCAGAGAGTTCCACTGCTGAACGGCTCTCACAGTCAGGAAGTTCTTCATGTTCAGATGGAATCTCCTCTCTTGTAGTTTGAAGCCATTGTTCCGCGTCCTAGTCTCCAGGGAAGCAGAAAGGAAGCTTGCTCCCTCCTCCCTGTGGCTTCCTCTCACATATTTATACATGCTATCATATCCCCTCTCAGCCTTCTCTTCTTCAGGCTAAACATGCCCAGCTCCTTAAGCCGCTCCTCATAGGGCTTGTTCTCCAGACCCTTGATCATTTTAGTCGCCCTCCTCTGGACACATTCCAGCTTGTCAATATCTCTCTTGAATTGTGGTGCCCAGAATTGGACACAATATTCCAGTGTGTTCTAACCAAAGCAGAATAGAGGGGTAGCATTACTTCCTTAGATCTAGACACTATGCTCCTATTAATGCAGGCCAAAATCCCAGACTCGTGCGCCAACTGTGACCGTACCTCACGAAGGCTGATCTGGCCGGGGTGGTCCATGCCTTGGTCACCTCTAGATTGGACTACTGTAATGCGCTCTACTTGGGGCTGCCCTTGAAAACTGCTCGGAAATTCCAACTGGTCCGACGGGCGGGCCAGGATGTTAACTGGTGCTCCTTACAGAGAGAGGTCAACCCTCCTGTTCAAGGAGCTCCATTGGCTGCCGTTTATTTTCCGGTCCCAATTCAAGGTGCAGGTGCTTACCTACAAAGCCCTAAACGGTTTGGGACCTGCCTACCTGCGTGACCGCATCTCCGTATATGAACCCACGCGTTCCCTCCGTTCATCCGGAAAGGCCCTGCTCACGATTCCACCTGCGTCGCAGGCACGTTTGGTGGGGACGAGGGACAGGGCCTTCTCTGTGGTTGCCCCCGACTTTGGAACACCCTCCCCAAAGACATTAGACTAGCACCTACGTTGGCAGTCTTTAGGAAGAACTTGAAGACCTGGCTATTCCGATGTGCCTTTCCAGAATAGGATAACCTCCAGCACTACGTCCCAGAAGCACTTTATTAGAGCTTAAGACTCTCTGCACATTGCACTTGCCCAGAACCCCAACATATCACCTCTCATACCCAGCACTTTTTAACCTGTACCCTTCATTGGCCCGGCCCTGGTTTTATTGCGTAATAATGTTATGTTTTGTTGTTGTTATTGCTTATGTTTTTAATTTGCTTGCATTTTATTGTTATTGTTTGTTGTTGTTGTTGAGGCCTTGCCCTTTGTAAGCCGCATCGAGTCCTTCGGGAGATGCTAGCGGGGTACAAATAAAGTTTAATAATAATAATAATAATAATAATAATAATAATAATAACTCCCACAATTCCTAACAGCCGGTAGCTTGTTCCATTCTGGCACCTCTGATACAAAGCTTTGTCCTAAACTTCAGTCTGCGGAAGCTATTGGGACCATTCTGTTTTGTAAAGCTGATCTCCTTTACCCAGCTCTTTGATTAGAGCCTACTATTCATTAATTCAATTCTGCTGTTTTAATTCCGATTTCACAAGCTCTGTTCTTGAGATCTTGGAGCAGTAGAGCTCCGATTTTACTACCTTTGCTGCTTTCTTTGTATGGAGGATTGTACAGCGCCGTTTCTATCTTCCTTTGACCCGGTGGAGTTACTATAGCTACTCTTGTTCTTATCCTTCACTTTCCAAAAGCCTTGTCAGTTTGGAGAATTATTCAACTCATCAAAAGTCTAGAAACCAGCTAAACCCAATATGCTCTATTACAAGGAGGGCTTGGTGTTGCTCTCAGAATCCAATGAACAAGTCATCAACAGCCAGTGCACGGCGCTTGTGTTCAGTGAGACGCAGACGTGGCGGTGGGTGGCAGAACTGAATGCAGAGTGGCTGCAAAAGACAAAAAAAGGATCTCCAGAGCTGTATTACACTATTAATCATTGATGGAACAAGAAGTATTTGATATTAGGTGGTGTCTATTGGGTGAGGATTATGATCAATCTGCTCTGGGTTTTCATCAGAACTTTAAATGATCAATGCAAGGCACAGCCTCCTTATGTCCCATACAGTCTCAACTCCTTGGAGAGCTCCTTTGCAGGTTGGACTAAAGCCCGGCGTGGATTCACTTTGCTCATGACGCTCCCAGCCGCTGCTGCTCTATATCTAGCAGGTTTTGTTGCTAGGGATTACAGATCAAATAATGAACAAGGGTCCCATCCACACTGGCCATTTGATGCAGTTCAAAGCTAGCTAGTTAGACAATGAAACTGTGTGAAAGAAAGCCCTAATGCACACAAGTTCTCTGTGGTTTCTGTAATTACTATCTGCCTTAAAATGGTTCCATTTTTTGTGTCAGGAGCGACTGGAGAAAATGCAAAGTAAAGTTTTGTTATTATTATTTGAAACACAACAACATGAGTCCACAGCAGACACTCTGTTGACTGTTGAATTGGATCACACATCGGACCCTTCCCAAGTGTCTAGGACTGTGTGATGTATTGGCGAATAATATGTGCAGATCCCAGTAAGGTGGCCTTTTACAGCTGGCAGTTGGTAATTTTGTCAGCGCTGATTGTGTTTAAGTGCAGGCCAAGGTCTTAAGGCACTGCTCCCAGTGTGCCGATCACCACTGGGACCAACTTGACTGGCTTGTGCCAGAGTCTTTGCAGTTCGATCTTTAAATCCTCATTTTGTGTCAGCTTTTCCAGTTGTTTCTCTTCAATCCTGCTGTTGCCTAGGATTGCAACATCAACTATCCATATTTTGTTTATTAGCACAATCGTGAGATCAGAAATGTTGTGCTCCAAAACTCTGTCTGTCTGAATTCGGAAGTCCCAGAGTAGTTTGACATGTTCACTTTCTGTAACTTTTTCAGGCTTGTGATCCCACCAGTTCTTTGTTGCAGGCAGATGGTATTTGTGGCACAATTTCCAATGAATGACCCAAGCAATGGTGTTGTGCCTCTGCTTGTAGTCTGTCTGTGCGATCTTCTTGCAGCAGCTGAGGATGTGATCTATTGTTTCATCTGTTTCCTTTCAGAGTCTACATCTGGGATCTGTCATTGTCTTTTCAATTCTGGCTTTGATGGCATTGGTTCGAATGACTTGTTATTGGGCTGCCAGAATCAGGCCCAATCATTATTATTATTGTTTTACCACTCTTGACTTATACTTGAGTCAATAAGTTTCCCCAGTTTTTTGTGGTAAAATTAGGTGCCTCGGTTTATATTCGGCTCAGCTATTTATTTGTTATGTCAGGGCAACAAGTTAATTGTATTACATTTCTAACAGAACAAAACAAACAGACAGACAAAATACAAAATTTGCGAGTTTGGTAGTTGATTAAATGTCTTTTGACCAGTATCTGGCCACTTGGAGTGCCTCTGGTGTTGCCGCAAGGAGGTCCTCCATTGTGCATGTGGCAGGGCTCAGGGTGCATTGCAGCAGGTGGTCAGTGGTTTGCTCTTCTCCACACTCGCATGTCGTGGATTCCACTTTGTAGCCCCATTTCTTAAGGTTGGCTCTGCATCTCGTGGTGCCAGAGCGCAGTCTGTTCAGCGCCTTCCAAGTCGCCCAGTTTTCTGTGTGCCCAGGGGGGAGTCTCTCATTTGGTATCAGCCATTGGTTGAGGTTCTGGGTTTGAGCCTGCCACTTTTGGACTCTCGCTTGCTGAGGTGTTCCAGTGAATGTCTCTGTAGATCTTAGAAAACTATTTCTAGATTTAAGTCGTTGACGTGCTGGCTGATACCCAAACAGGGGATGAGCTGGAGATGTCTCTGCCTTGGTCCTTTCACTATTGGCTGCTACTTCCCGGCGGATGTCAGGTGGTGCGATACCGGCTAAGCAGTGTAATTTCTCCAGTGATGTAGGGTGCAGACACCCCGTGATAATGTCTCATTAAGAGCCACATTAACTGTTTTAGCATGGTGAGATGTGTTCCACACTGGGCATGCATACTCAGCAGCAGAGTAGCATAGCGCAAGGGCAGATGTCTTCACTGTATCTGGTTGTGATCCCCAGGTTGTGCCAGTCAGCTTTCGTATGATATTGTTTCTGGCACCCACTTTTTGCTTGATGTTCAGGCAGTGTTTCTTGTAGGTAAGAGCACGGTCCAGGGTGACTCCCAGGTATTTGGGTGCGCTGCAATGCTCTAGTGGGATTCCTTCCCAGGTGATCTTCAGAGCTCGGGATGCTTCTCTGTTCTTGAGATGAAAGGCACATGTCTGTGTTTTAGATGGGTTAGGGATCAGCTATTTTTCCCTGCAGGGAAAACCATAACAAAGGATATTGCTTGTTCATTAGACTGAGCTAACTCCACATAGAGTCTTGCCAGAAATTAGACAGCCTATTGTGCTGTTATTTATATCTTGTCTTCTGTTTTATTCTGCTCTCAGTGTTAATTCTCCTTTTTTATCACAATGTACACTGCATATGCCTTGGGGCAGGGACCTACAGCTTGCTTCTCTGCAATTTCATGAAATCCTTGCTCTTCCAAACTATTCCCTTTATTGGCTCTTGCATCTTTCTCGAAGCCACTGCAAAATAAGCCCCAGCATGGTTTCCATGTCCTTAATTGAGTCCCTGGCTACTGTTCTAARCCGAGTACAAAATTATAGCCAAGTATCTACACAGCAAACAATTTTCTGTTTTCATTGTTTGTCTATTAGCATACAGCTATCCCAGCAATTTTAATGAAACGAGGAGGGGGGGGGGGGACACAAACACACCAGACTATTATCTGCTGGAGGGAGCATATTAAAATTCTGGTAGCTCAGGAATAGTTTAATATTGTCTGCTTTCAAGAATCCAGCATGCGGTCTCTTTGAGCTCCACTGAAGAGACTGGAAAAAAATGTTAGTTTTAGCCTCAGATCTTTTGTGCACTAAAAAAGGCAGTGCATTTGAATGGATGGAGGCAGGATGAGCTGGAATGTCACTTTTCTGTGGTCCAATACTTTGTATAACTTCAAGGGGCACACACACGCACAGAAATGGGAACAAAGCATTTTTATAGCACATTTAGGTCAGTCCAAATTCAGAAAATGTCTTCAAGTGCTACGAGTCTTTATCTTCCTGAGAGCACATCAATTCATTGAAATGAAAGGCAGGCATATCCTCCAACTGTTCCTCTTTCATCCCACCTTTTTCAGCTGCTTTCAAAATGTCCTGATTTCCCGCTCCTCCTCCCACATTTGCCTCCCACATCAGCTTACTTCAACTGCTTTAAAACTCTGTTCAAAGCGCAACAACAGTTTGCACTTAACTGTCTTTGCAAGGAGAGAAAAAGGAAGGCAGAATCCTGTCCTTCCCAGTCAAGTCAGGCAAAAGCAAACGGCTGCAGACTCTCACTACCTCTGAGGATGCTTGCCATAGATGCAGGCGAAACGTCAGGAGAAAAATTGCCTCCAGAACATGGCCATATAGCCCAGAAAAACCTACAACAACCCGGCTGCAGACTCTCCTAGGGTCCTTCCACACAGCCATATAACCCAGAATATCAAGGCAGATAATCAACAATATCTGCTTTGAACTGGGTGATCTCAGTCCACTCTGCCATGTAACTAAGTTCAAAGCAGATAATATGGAATTTCATACAGCTGTGCTCTCTCCAATGCCAGAAATACAGCTTAATGGTGTAACATTAGAAAATGTTGATCATTTCTGCTACCTTGGCAGCCACCTCTCCACCAAAGTCAACACTGACACTGAAATACAACACCACCTGAGCTCTGCGAGTGCAGCTTTTTTCCAAATGAAGCAGAGAGTGTTTGAGGACCGGGATATCCTTAGGGAAACCAAAGTGCTTGTTTAGAAAGCTATTGTCCTCCCAACCGCATTGAGTCGCCTGTTTGGGCTTAAAAATGTGGTATAGAAATAAAGCAAATAAATAAATAAATAAATAAATAAACCCTGCTCTATGCCTGTGAGACGTGGATGGTCTACAGACGTCAAATGCAACTCCGGGAATGATTCCATCAGCACTGCCTCCTGCAAATCTCTTTGGAAGACAAGTGGACAAATGTCAGTGTGCTGGAAGAAGCAAAGACCACCAGCATTGAAGCAATGATCCTCCGCCATCAACTCTGCTGGACCGGCTACATTGTCCGGATGCCCAACCACCGTCTCCCAAAGCAGTTGCTCTACTCTGAACTCAAGAATGGAAAATGTAATGTTGGTGGGCAAGAAAAGAGATTTAAAGATGGGTTCAAAGCCAACCTTAAAAACTCTGGCATAGACACTGAGAACAGGGAAGCCCTGGTCTTTGAGCGTACCACCTGGAGGTCAGCTGTGACCAGCAGTGCTGTAGAATTTGAAGAGGCATGAATGGAGGGCGGAAGAGAAAAAAGTGCCAAGAGGAAGACACGTCATATCAACCCCAATCCAGACTGCCTTCCACCTGGAAACCAATGACCTCACACACTGTGGGAGAAGATGCAGATCAAGAATAGGTCTCCACAGTCATCTACGGACACACGAGTACACTGATCTTGGAAGACTATCTTACTTGGACAATGAGGGATCGCCTAAGTAGTAAGTAGTGCAGAAGGAGCCCTAGTTTGTCTATGGCAGGCATCCTCACAGGTTGTGAGGTTTGTTGGAAACTAGGAAATGGGGTTTATATACCTGTGGAAGGTCCAGGGTGGGAGAAAGAACTCTTGTCTGTTGGAGGTAGGTGTGAATGTTGCAATTGGCCACCTTGATTAACATTTCATAGCCTAGCAGTTTCAAGGTCTGGCTTCTTACTGCCTGGGGGAATCCTTTGTTGGGAGGTAATTAGCTGGCCCTGTTTGTTTCTTGTCTGGAATTCCTGTTTTTGAGTGTTGTTCCTGATTTTATAGGGGTTTTTTTAAATACTGGGAGCCAGATTTTGTTCATTTCCATGGTTTCCTCCTTTCTATTGAAATTGTCCACGTGCTTGTGGATTTCAGTGGCTTCTCTGTGTAGTCTGACATGGTAATAGTTAGAGTGGTCCAGCATTTCTGTGTTCCCAAATAATATGCTGTGTACAGGTTGATTCATCAAGTGCGCTGATATTTTTTTCTTTTCTTCTGTATGTATCAGGAAGCATAAGATTTTAAAATCATGCTACAATTAATTACTATTTAATTAAAAACTATGTAATGCATTAAAGCCACTTTCATTTAAAGGCAACTGCACTTTAATTACCCCTTTCCTATTTTTCAAGGAAAAGGCTCCCACATTTCAATAAAGCTACAGTCAGAAGTCTCTCCTCTTTCTCTTCCTCCCTCCCTCCCTCCCTCTTTCTTTCTTTCTTTCTTTCTGAATTAAATGGGAAAATAATATTTCAAAATCCATGTGAAATGTAGAAAAACCTCGCGACAGAGAGACTGTAGGCCTTTGGGAAAATCAAGTGGTTGTTGTGCCGGACACTTTTAATATTGAGATTTTATCTTGTGTCACAAACTGAATTAAACCACAGGAAATCAATTACGGGATGAGAGCTAATCCTCTAATCCTCTGTTTGTCTGGATCTGGAATCAGCACAGCCACATAGTTAAAATGGCAATGAAGGGAAACAGAAATCGTCCTAGTTTTACTCAACCACATTTCCCAGCCCAAATTGAGGGGTGAACTGGGCTTAATGTTTGCCCTCTAATTTGCCCCTG
Organism: Anolis sagrei ordinatus; assembly: GCF_025583915.1. Classification (NCBI taxonomy): domain Eukaryota; kingdom Metazoa; phylum Chordata; class Lepidosauria; order Squamata; family Anolidae; genus Anolis; species Anolis sagrei. The sequence continues at coordinate 10,571,618 of NW_026847549.1, forward strand.
TTTTCTCTTCTACACTAACTACAGGAATCCTCAATAAATTAAACCCTTGTGCCGGAAGGACTGATGACCAACAGGGAAGAGTGTAGATGAGCTCCCTCTGTCAGCTCCAGTTCCCCATGCTGGGACATGAGAGAAGCCTCCCACAAGGATAATAAAACACCAAAAAACATCTGGGTATCTCCTGGGCAACATCCTTGCAGACAGCCAATTCTCTCACACCAGATGTGCTGTCACACGCTGGGCCTATAGCAATTGGCTTTTGAACAGGACGTGCTCTTTGTGCCCAGCGGGAAGCCGGGGTGCCTCAGCTGAGAGGCCCTAAGGATTTTCCTATACAAAGTCTTTAGAAGCCTGAAAAGTTTAACAAGGTCCTTTGTTATTACTTAGGTCTTCAACAAAACAATCAAATACTTCTTAGATCTTCAACAAGTCAAACAGATACTTCAAGGCTTTGAATCAACTGGTAGCTTTCTTAATCTTGTCCACAAGGGACAGGCAACCGGCTTCGTGAACTGTTTCTTTTCTTTAAGAGGAAAACCCTTTTTAACCCCTACTTTCTAAACTTTGCTGGTGTGGGCTCTACTCCTGGCTCCAAACTGCTTCTTGGGTCCTGAGTAGACCTACCAGTCAAGGCTTTGTAGATTCTCCAGCTGGAGTCCTTTGGAACCGTTTCCCCCCGGAATTTCTGGTGAAACGAAGCTTCTCTACAGGTGGAGCTGATTCACGTCCTGTAGCTAAGCTTTCAACTGTAAGATTGAACTAAAATGGCTCCCTTTCCTTCCTGAACCCTGGGGAAAGGGGCAGAACTAAAAAACCCAACGATGATAGGCAGGTGGCTGCAAACCAAGGGAAGCCACTTTATTGCAAATGCATGGAACTTTGGAATACATGCAAATACTCAAAGAATGAAAAGGAAGTTGGAGCTCCTGGTACAGCCGTACCAGTACACCAGAAGCGAATTGCAGTTTCTCAAGACACTCCTGACACCAAATAATAATAATAATATTTTTAACTACCATACACCAGAATTAGAATCATAGAGCTGAATTCCAATTTGTCAACATCTCCCTTAAATTGCAGTGCCCAGAATTGCATTGAGTGAGTTGCAGGGTATTTTCAATGCTATGGAACCATGGGAGTTGTAGTTTGGTGAGGCACCAGCACTCTTTAGCAGAGAAGGCTAAAGACCTTGTAAAGCTGCAACTCCTCAGACTCCATAGTATTGAGTCATGGTAGTTAAAGTGGGGTCAAACTTGCATTAAGTGTACAATGTAGATGCGCCCTCAGCTAGACTGGATGTGGAATCAGCACACTATTAAATCCTATTCTTTCTATGGTCTCTTCTAGTTGATCCTAACAATAGAATTGAGGTCCCTCTATTTTGGAGTAAATTGAAAAATAATTCAGTCTTTGGATTGCAGGAGGGATGAATAAGTTGTCATGACAACCCTTCTGAACGATAGCAGCATCGAGACAACCTTTCTAGATCCCTTGGAGTGGAGGTTGCATAATCATATGTACCCAAGAAGCACTTTAATGTTTGATTTTGTGAAAAAAAGCACTCTCTGAGAGGGTGAAAACTATTATACAAACCATGAAGCATGAAACATTCATGAGAGTGGAGTTGGGACTGTTTACCAAAGGAAGTAGGCAGAAGAAAGACATTCAGGTATTGATAGGGCTTCCTTAACATGACTTCTCCTTTGTCTAATGGCTCAGGATTGGATGAGGTGGTGGTGGTAGGGGGGTGGCCCAGTGGTTAGTCCCAGATGTTGCATTAAGGCACTTTGTTAGCACTTAAACAGCAATGGCTCCATCCTATAGAAACCTGGAGGGTTTGGAGATGCACTTGATGATGTCCCTGTTCTCAAGTGCGAAATGATTGGATCACCAGCTGAAAAATCAGGAAGATCGCAGTTGCCTTTCTCTCAGTGATTCTCAACCTGTGGGCCCTCAGGTGTTTTGGCCTACAACTCCCAGAAATCTCAGCCAGTTTACCAGCTGTTAAGATTTCTGGGAGTTGAAGGCCAAAACATCTGGGGACCCACAGGTTGAGAACCACTGTTCCTAACGATGATATGGCAGACAAGCCTCGGTTTTCTCAAATGCTTATTACTCTAAGTTTGGAATGAAAAAGAAAATCCCATTTCCCAACATTACAAGCTGACTGCCAGGCCATCATAGAATCATAGAATCAAAGAGTTGGAAGAGACCTCATGGGCCATCCAGTCCAACCCCCTGCCAAGAAGCAGGAATATTGCATTCAAATCACCCTGACAGATGGCCATCCAGCCCTGTTTAAAAGCTTCCAAAGAAGGAGCCTCCACCACACTCCGGGGCAGAGAGTTCCACTGCTGAACGGCTCTCACAGTCAGGAAGTTCTTCCTCATGTTCAGATGGAATCTCCTCTCTTGTAGTTTGAAGCCATTGTTCCACATCCTAGTCTCCAAGGAAGCAGAAAACAAGCTTGCTCATCCAGGGCAGCGTTTCTCAACTTGGGGGGTTGGGGCCCCTGGGATCGTGAGGAGGTGCCAAAGGGGTCGTCAAAGACCATTAGAAAAAACAGTATTTTCTGTTGGTCATGGGGATTCTGTGTGGGAAGTTTTGCCCAATTCTCTTATTGGTGGGGTTCAGAATGCTCTTTGATTGCAGGTGAACTATAAATCCCAGCAACTAATACTTCCAAATGTCAAGGTTTATTTTCACCAAACTCCACCAGTGTTCACATTTGGGCATATTGAATATTTGTGCCAAGAATGGTCCAGATCCATCATTGTTTGAGTCCACAATGCTCTTGGGAAGTAGGTGAACTACAACTCCAAAACTCAAGGTCAGTGCCCACCAAACCCTTCCAGTATTTTCTGTTGGTCATGGGAGTTCTGTGTGCCAAGTTTGGTTCAATTCCATTGTTGATGGAGTTCAGAATGTTCCTTGATGGTAGGTGAACTATAATCCCAGTAACTACAACTCCCAAATGACAAAATCACGCCCCACCCCACCAGTATTCAAATTTAGGCGTATTGGGTGTTTGTGCCAAATTTAGTCCAGTGAATGAAAATACATCCTGCATATCAGATGTTTACATTACAATTCATAACAGTAGCAAAATTAATTACGAAGTAGCAACCAAAATAATGTTATGGTTGGGGGTCACCACCACATGAGGAGCTGTATTAAAGGGTCACGGCATTAGGAAGCTTGAGATCCACTGATCCAGAGTATTACAAAGTACATGCAAAGCATGACATGTCAGCATGACAGGACATGTGATCCAGAAACATGTGTAATCATGAACATTTCTACTCAAAGAAGCCATCCCAGAGGGTTCAATGGGATTCTCTATAAAACTGCAGCCTAAAGGCAATTTCTTTCTGTCCTCTTTTTCCTCATTCATTGTTTCCCATTCTTCCTTTGTGCAGGTTTTTAAAAAAAATGAGTTTAGATATCCATATGTAAGTGAAAATGATTCAAGAGAAACCTCTGAATGAGCTGCAGTGTTTAAAAAAGCCTATAAATCATCTGCAGCCATCCTGAGTGGCTATAATCAAGCAGTACAATGAATGAAAATGAACACTGCTGCTTAATAATAAAAGGACTTTGTAATTATGGGACTATCAAGTCATCCATCTTTGCTGATCTGGTATGATTTTTTACCAGAATGATAGATTGTTCATTTTCTCCATCCTTTTGCTTCCTATAGAGATTTAGCATATTAGATTGGGATGTAAGATGTTTTATTAAAATACCCTGACCTGATTGCCGCTTGCTGATGGTGAGTTTCTGTGAAGTTCTGGGTGCCCAAGTCCTATCATTCCTCCATATCTACAGTTTTGACTTTTGCAGACTGGATTATTCATGGATTTTATTAAAATGTTTTCTGTAGATACTCCTGTGAGATTTATAGTCAGCTTTCTTTTGTTGTGGTGGAGGACCTAACCATTTCTAGAGAAGACACCTCTGTAGGAATCTCTAGGTCCTAAAATGTGAATTTTGGTCTAGTTTTAAGTGTCATGCTCGAGGCCCTAGAAATTCCTAGCAATTTTATTATTCATTTTTTCCACTTTGTGTGCTATTTTGTAAGCCACCCTGAGTCCTTATGGGAGGTGGTGGTGGGGTATAAATAAAGTATTATTATTATTATTATTATTATTATTTATTATATGGAGACTTTATTTTCCTTATTACTTATGATAACCTTTCCTCACTGCAATTGCTTTTTAGTGAATGACATTAAAACATTTTTGTCTGCTCCATGAAAAATCATATTGCTAGATCCCTGACCAGAAAGGACAACTCTGTAGGGGATAGAAGCACTATACTTTGCAAATACGATTTAGGATTGTCAGTAGCGAGACTTTTATTCCTACAAATATTCCTTTTGATTTCCCTGGTCATCCGGCATTGGAACTGTCAGGGAATGATAAAGCTAATAACGGCACACGTTACAACCTGATGGTGTGACAACTGCATCAATATCATTCACATACTTGGCTTTGATTGCTTATGGGAACAGTTTATCACTGAAGTGTAATTTCATTTATTACAAGGAGGCAGCGTATAAAAATATATGAAACACAACAGGTATGAATGGAGAAACAAAGCTTGGGAGACTAATGAGCCATGGGGCGGCAGTAACAAACACAAAGGTTTACACTGAGGCCATTTGTCTTTCGCTGTGTGTAAATCAATCGAAACATCCAAAGCACGTGCCAAGCCATTTCATAAGAAGATATTGATGGGCTGGTTTTCCCTGTACCTAGACAACAAAAGAAAAAAAAGAGGATGAAGAAAGCAGAAATTCAAAGAGTGAGGCCAGCAACTGACTACCACAAGGTCAAATCCATTGCTTGGTGTATGATAAAGAATACCTGTTCCGTCCCGCAGGATCCGGGTTTGCCTTACCTCTCAGCTGCTTACGGTTGCTTTCTTTTGCATTTTGTCCCAGGGCTGCTGCAGTTTGCAAGGCCTGGAGGTTAACAGTCAGAGTTTGCAAAGCCAGTCTGCAAAGCTAGTCTGCAGGTCTTCTTTGCAATGATTGGTCTAGGGAGCAGCCCTTTGAGCCCGCCCCTGCTCCCGGGGAAGAACCTCCATTTTGGAATCCTCCTGTCCTATTCAGTTTGAGGAAGGACTTCAGGCGTGCAGATGGCTGGCTATACGGCTAGCTCTGGGAAAACCATTGCAAAAACTAACCTAGACTACTTTAAACTATAGATAAGTATTAAGCTATACTGAGCTAGTATAGATGTTATATTGTGTATTGAGTATATAGTTATAGAGAGAGTTGGCACTTGTTGTGGTTCAACAGCAGCAACAGCATGATGGGAATGAGAGTGCAGAACAGCATGCTGACAATGAGAGTGCAGATGTGGGCTTTCAGTTTTCTCAGTCACAGCCTGTAGCTAGAGACAGGCCGCTGTTCTCACAAGAACGGAATGTAGCTGATAAGACAGTCGGTGGGAATCAAGGTCAAGCTGCCCAGGTGTTGAGACGGAGCTCACGACTTGCGGCCAAGTGTTGAGCTCATCCGTTGGTGGGAAAACTGCTTGTTAGCTGCCTGTTTGATGTTCGATGTTTTGATGTTTAACGTATAAGTAACCTGCCTTGGAGCTGGTCCTGTGTTAGTTCCAACGTTGCTAATGGCTTGCTTCGGCTTCGGCTCTGGGGCTTGGGAAAAGCCTGCTTCGCGTTACCCCATGCTATTTCCTGGACTTTACTCTGCTTCTATGCTTCAAGTCTCCTGCTTTGACAAAAAGGGATTGTATTGGATTTTTACCTTGTACTACTGATCTTCTCACTGCTTATGAACTGCTTTGTTTGAAAACCTCACAATAAACTTTCTACCTCACAATTTTGGCTGGTTTGTCAGAGATAGCAAGGTGAATCCTAATAGTTATAGAGAGTTGGCAGTCCTTAGTCTCCTGAACTAACTTTAAGTTATAGATAGGGAAAGAACCTGCTTCTTTCTAAACCACAACAGCTTAAAATTAGGGTGTTAAGATTCCAGAATCTTATCTGCCATCTGGAGAAAGGGGTTGCCTCTGTAACTAAAGAAAGGAAAGAATATTTCTAAAGTTCCATTTATTTAGTTATTTATTTAGCAGTTTTGTATACCGGTCTTCTCACCTCTATTCGAGGGACTCAGGCCAGTTTCCAACATCAATATTACAGACAGTCATTAAAACATCATATTCTAAATCACACTAAAACATTAAAATAGCAAAATACAATCATATATTTACAGTGGTCGGTCGTCATCAAAAGTCATAATTCGTTCCATTTATTGTCCATTTATTGACTGTTTGATTGCAACTTAATGATCTGTGCCAAGTCTTCAAGGACTTCGTGTAAATAAATATTCTTTTTGATACTTAAAACCAGTACTAGTCTCAGTTGCTTAGTATCTTAAGGATTCAAGATAGACAACTGCAGTTTGCTCAGCAATAGAGGGAAGGCACTTTCAACTACGGTATTGTGCTGTCCGCCCAGACACCTTTTGTTGAGGCTGGTGTTCATGCCTGGTATAAACTCCATTTTGTTGAGAGAGACATACTCTAAATTGGTTGAAGTTGTACAGTTGTTCTTGTTGTAGCTCAGCCAGAGGCTAATGGGTTCACTGATGAATCAGAAAGGATTGTGGGATTTCCTGGGGTTCACAGTGATGAAGATTCAGGCCAGGTTCAAAATGTTGAAGATTCAGACCAGGGAAATGAAACTGGCTCAGAAAGTGCTGAGCTCCATGGTCAGTCAGTTGAGCCAGAAATACCATCATTAGATAAGGAGTCGAATGAAGAGCTAACTGAAACGGAAAGCTCTCAAGGGAAAGCACCTGATGTTATGGAGATTAGCAAAAGTCTTTATTTACACATTAGAGCTGAGAACCAGCTCCGTAAGTCTGAGAGATTACATGGGAAAGAGATAAGAGAAAATTCATGGGAAACGATATGATTTCATGAGTGCTTATTAACAGCCTGTTGTTTACCCAAAGTTAGTTCAGGCAACATTGGCTTTTGAGGGAGAAGCTAGGCCTGAGTTCTCTGGTCATTGTGTCAGGTCAAGTCCTGGTTTTGGATTGAAGTATCCTGGAAGTTTTCTATATTCTTGTTTTATGATTCCTGCTCAAGTTATTCTAAGTATACCTTTAAACTCCACTTCCCTTGGACTCTAACAAAAAAAAAAGCTTTAATAGGTTACACCTACAGGAAAGTGTTGAAGGTACTGAAGACAGTGGACTGCCTAGATGATGACATTACTCTAAGTATACCTTTTGTTTATAGATTTATGCCATACTTGTTATTTTCGGCTATTCCTGGACTGTGTTAACTTTGGATTGTTATAAGAAATTTGGATTCCTGTGTGGTTATTATCTATTGCTAAGCCCTTTTTTAAATTATTCATCTTCTTTCTTTATTCCTGCTTTTATAAATATATATATTTTGATGTATTTTATACAATAAACTATTTGCTTAAACTCTGGACTCTTGTGTGGTGTTGTGATCATAGGTGGCTCCAGGACTGGGGTGCAAAAGTTCTCTGTTATTCTATACTGGCTGTTTTGTTCAGAAGCCGTGTTGCTTCTCACCACACTGGCTCTTCCTGTTGTTATTTGCCTTCAGGTTCAATCAGACTCTACATTGGATTTTGTTAGCAAGACATTTGTCGTTGCCTTCTACTTAGTCTGACAGAGTGTGGCTTCCATGGCCAAGCAGGGATTTGAACTCTTGTTTCCTAGTCTGACACGCAAACCAATAAATCATCTAAAAACTAGACTAATTCGATTAAAATACAGTACAGTCTCACTCATCCAATATTTTGTATTATCCAATGCAGTCTGCCTTCTGCACGGATCCACAGCTGTATCAATACAATTCAATGTTTTGGTGCTAAATTTGTAAATACAGTAATTACTACATAATGTTACCGTGTATTGAACTGCTTTTTTCTGTCGATTTGTTGTGAAACATGATGTTTTGGTGCTTTATTTGTAAAATCATAATGTAATTTGACGTTTAATAGGCTTTTCCTTAATCCCTCCTTATGATCCGACATTTTCACTTATTCAACATTCTGCTGGTCCATTTATGTTGGATATATAAGACTCTACTGTATCTACAGTATGTTCCTTCTCTTTTCTCCCTTCCCTTCCCATTCCCAACCCTGCTATATGCCTGTGAGACGTGGACTGTCTACAGACGTCACATGCAACTCCTGGAACGATTCCATCAGTGCTGCCTCCGGAAAATCCTGCAAATCTCCTGGGAAGACAAGCGGACAAACGTCAGTGTGCTGGAAGAAGCAAAGACCACCAGCATTGAAGCGATGGTCCTCCAACATCAACTCCGCTGGGCCGGCCACGTTGTCTGGATGCCTGACCACCGTCTCCCAAAGCAGTTGCTCTACTCTGAACTTAAGAACGGAAAACGGAATGTTGGTGGACAGGAAAAGAGATTTAAAGATGGGCTCAAAGCCAACCTTAAAAACTCTGGCATAGACACTGAGAACTGGGAAGCCCTGGCCCTTGAGCGCTCCAGCTGGAGGTCAGCTGTGACCAGCAGTGCTGCAGAATTCGAGGAGGCACGAGTGGAGGGTGAAAGAGAGAAACGTGCCAGGAGGAAGGCGCATCAAGCCAACCCCGACCGGGACCGCCTTCCACCTGGAAACCAATGCCTTCACTGTGGGAGAAGATGCAGAGCAAGAATAGGGCTCCACAGCCACATGCGGACCCACAAGGAAACCCATAATGGAAGACCATCTTACTCGTCCAACGAGGGATTGCCTAAGTAAGTAAGTCCCTTCCCCATCCCCGTCCCCGTCCCCTTCCCCTTCCCCTTCCCCTTCCCTTCCTTTCTTTCTTTCTTCTTTCTTTCTTCTCCCACAGGGATAATTCATTCTCATAATGCTGACCTTTAACAAAATCAGGCAATCAAATCCCTCCAAAACCCTTTGAGTAGAGGAACATCTTAACCTGCATAAAAAGATGGTTCTCCTGGAGAGCTGATGGTAGGTATGAAAGCAATGATGACGTGCTCATCCACTTTAAAAATGTGTCACCATAAATAAAAATAGAAGCGGTGTGCATTTTCCAAATGCCATCCCACTCCTTGCATTAAGAGAGCCGGTCAGTAGACATCTTTTCAAAGCAAAAAGCATCCACCCACGAATACCAAGAAATTTGCAGGAAATTGTCTTTGAGTTCCACATTTCTCTGAAAATTGCGCTCTGACTCATCTCCGCATCCTCAACAGCGTGTGGAGCTTGACAAATAACCCAAATTGTTCATTTGCTTTAGATAGAGAGGGCAGCTTTCAGTCATTATTTCGGTCTTAGAACAAAAATTAGGTATTGAACAAGCAGAATGGGATATGAAGGTCTGCTAGCATTCTTGCTTAAATGGGACACTGAAGGAAGGAGAAAAATACACCGTAGCGTTAATTGATTTTTTAAAAAGGTAGACGCAATGGCACTTTTACAAGCCACTTATCTTCCCATGCATTGTTAAGGTAGCATTATTCCTCCGCTATCCTGCCATTTTGTAATTCATTGTCCCTGATTGCTTGTAAACCAGGCTGTTTATTGAGTATTAGCGAAGGCAGTGTTGTTTTATTACAGGAGTGGTTTGCTTAATGCATGCAAAAAGCTGTATAATTTAAACACACTTTGATTTCCAGCGCCTCTTCCCCATTAGTTTGCTCTCTAACAGACTCTGCCATGAGGCAAATTACTTAGAAAGGAAGGGGATGGATCACACTTAATTGGAGTGCTCTTAAACTCAAACACTGTTTTCTCTTTTGGTTAAAAGGACACCCGTTCTGTCAATAACAGACCTGCCAGTCTTTAAAAATCCAATGATTTCAATAGGCAAGAATTTGCTCAATATCCTGTGCTAATGTCACTGGTTTTGCTAGTGTAACTACTTTTTCAGACACTGTATAAGGAGGTACTATTTCCTTTCCCCCAAATTGATGTTATAAGTTTTACTCCACTGACCCAAAGAGTTGAAAAGGATCCCCTGGTGGTACAGTGGGTTAAAGTGCTGATGTGCAGGTACTCCAATTTTGTTTGCTTTGCATTGAATGTTTGTTGTAGTCCTAAGTTTCAGGGACTCTGCAGATAGGTGGCTTCTTTTGGCTGCAATCATAGGGCAAGCCACCTGTCAATTATAGTTAGGTTCCCTGGTCCCGCCCCCTTTGGGTTTTTGGAGGGAATAGGAGCCTTTTTTAGTTCAGTCCACACAGAGAAGCTTTCCATGCAGGACATAATACCAAGAGCTCCTGTAGAAAGCTTCGTCTTCTACGGCTTGGCCGGGGAGATATACAATCTACAGCTTGGCTGGGGTTATACAGCCTTACAGCTCCTTTGCTGAGGGACTTCAGCCAGCCATCACCGAAACGTGAACTCCTTTTTCCCTGGAAGTCTACAAAGCTCTGCTTGGTAAGGGTCACTCGCGGAAGCCAGAAGCAGTTGGTACCGGGTGCAGGGGCTCCACGCCAACAGAGGCAAAGACAGACTGCCCAGATTAGAAGTTAAGGATTTCCCCATTAGTTAGTATACAGTTATGAAGATAGTGCCTGTTCCCTGTGGACAAGATTGAGAGAGCCAATAGACTGTTAAGAAAGCTTTAAAGTACCTGTTTGTTTTCATCAATAAAGAACTTTGTTGAACCTTTAAGCATTCTAGAGACTGTGTTTTAAGGAAATCCAAAGGCCTTTAATCTGAGGCAGCCCCGGCGTCCCGTTGGGCACACGGAATTTATGTCCTGTCTACAGTCTGATGCACAGGCCCAGCGCGCGACAGCACAATTACCTTTCTCCAAATTGATGTTATCATTGCGGAGTTATAAGTTTTACTCCACTGACCCAAAGAGTTGAAAAGGATCCCCTGGAGGTGCAGTGGGTTAAAGCGCTGAGCTGCTGAACTTGCTGACCGATAGGTCACAGGTTTGAATCTGGGCAGCGGGGTGAGCTCCCACTGTTAGCTCCAGCTTTTGTCAAACTAGAAGTTCAAAAACGTGCAAATGTGAGTAGATAAATAGGTACTACTCCATTGGGAAGGTAACAGCACTCCATGCAGTCATGCTGGCCACAGGACCTAGGAGGTGTTTAAAGACAATGCTGGCTCTTCAGCTTAGAAATAGAGATGAGCGCACCAACCCCCATAGTCAGACACAACTGGACTTAATGTCAAGGGAAAACCTTTACTTTTACTTAAAGAGTTGAAAAGAAAGCAGGACTTTTTATCCACATTTTCCCACTTTTGCACACCTATCCCTAACAAAAGCAGACAGTCTGCTGAGTCTCCAAGCTCAGAGCAGAACTATATCAGAATTGTACACAGTATTCCATGACTGAGATCCTGTATTGTACTTGTTTAGAGCAAATCTATTTCCATTTCTCATTAGTTATACTACTTCACTCTTCTGCACAGTACTGGCACTGTTACTTACTTACTTACTTACTTACTTACTTAGGCAATCCCTCGTAGTCCAAGGATGATGGTCCTCCAAGTGTAGTATCCTAGCGGTGGGTCCATAGGTGACTGTGGAGCCCTATTCTTGACCTGTATCTTCTCCCACAGTGAGGGCATTGGTTTCCAGGTGGAAGGCGGTCCTAGTCGGGGTTGGCTTGACGCACCTTCCTCTTGGCACGTTTCTCTCTTTCACCCTCCATTCATGCCTCTTCAAATTCTGCAGCACTGCTGGTCACAGCTGATCTCCAGCTGGAGTGCTCAAGGGCCAGGGCTTCCCAGTTCTCAGTGTCTATGCCAGAGTTTTTAAGGTTGGCTTAAAAACTGGAACTGTGCAAACCTGTGAATGCAGAGCTACATTGAAGACAATGATGAATACAGTAGAGTCTCGCTTATCCAACCTTTGCTTATCCAACGTTCTGAATTATCCAACCCAGTCTGCCTCCCGCCCAGATCAACAGCTGTTTCAACACATTGCAATGTTTTGGTGCTAAATTTGTAAATACAGTAATTACTACATAATGTTACTGTGTATTGAACTGCTTCTGTGCGGGTACAGTTGTACCAGAAGCTCCCACTTTATTTGCTTTGTATCAAGTGTTTGTTTGCAGCCCAAGGCTTGCGATTTTGCAGAAAGGTGGCTTCCTGTTAAAGTTTGCAGTTACAGGGCAGGTCACCTGTCAATTATCATTAGGTTCTCTAGTCCTGCCCCCTTTTTGGGCTTTGGAAGGGAAGTGAGCCATTTTGTTAGTCTCATCCAGGTTAGCTTTTGTTTAGGATGTGTGTAACTTCCTCTGTACAAAGGCTTCAAGCTTTAAGAATTTCCAGGGTCACAGAAATTCCAAGAGAAACAGAAAGAAAAGAAATCCAGAGGAGAACAGTTTTAAGAGTCTCCTAAGAACTCCAGGGAAGCATTCCCACAGCTTTGGGAATTTCCAGGAAAACAGCCTTAAAGACTAAAGAACTCCAGCTGGAGAATATCCACTGCCTTGCTGGTAGGTCCACTCGGCGTCCAAGAAGCAGTTCAGCCCGGTAGCGGAGCACACATCAGAGGGGGTTGGATTTCAGTCAGCCTGGGAGAAGTTAAAAAGGGGAATTTTCTTTTAAAGAAAAAGTTATTGAAGACAGTGCCTGTCCCTCGTGGACAAGATTGAGAGAACCAATACTTTATCAAGAAAGCCTTGAAGTTCCTGTTTGATTTCATTAATAAAAGACTTTGTTGTACTTCCTATAGCCATCTGAAGATTCTTTTGTAGTGGAAACCTCTGAGAACTTCTCCTTAGGCCCCTGGCTTCCCGCTGGGCAAAGGTTACACATCCTATCTTTAAAACATGATGTTTTGCTGATTAATTTGTAAAATCATAACATAATTTGACACAATTTCCTTAATCCCTACTTATTATCCAACATTTTTGCTTATCCAACATTCTGCTGGCCCATTTATGTTGGATAAGCAAGACTCTACTATAGTTACAACTATATGGACAGAGACCCCAGAAATGTTTTTACTATTCCAGGGGTTCAAAATTGGCAGGTGGGTTGTTTCTAATTCTGTTTAGATGGCAAATTATTTTCCCCATCTGTTATAACTGAAACATCCTTAAATAAGAAGGCTCTTACAAATACAGTGTGTATTTTGGAGCATCCCCAGATAAGTGTACCCAGCATAGATTGCAAGCAGGGCTTGGTGACAATTGCTTTCTTTATATGCTTTAGTGATTGATTATCTATCATACTTCTGGTTGATCCCTACTGAAGATGCTCAACAGACACAGGAGTTTTGTTGTTCCAATTTTGCTAGATCATTTGGTGGCAGGGTGACTCCGTTATCCTATCTTAGGGCCCTTCCACACAGCCATATAACCCAGAATATCAAGGCAGGTAATCCATACGATCTGCTTTGAACTGCGTTATCTGGGTCCACATTACCATATAATCCAGTTCAATGTGGATTTTATACAGTTGTGTGGAAGAGACCCTAGAGCCTAGATACATCTGGAATGCCATTTATTGTGAAGAGAACACATCTGCTACATGATGTTCAAAAATGTAACCATATCCATAAGATAATTGTGTGTAAAATGACCAACATGTTTTAGCCAAAGAATTAAGGGGTGGAAGCATTCACCACCTTCCCGCAACTTGTTTTCTCCACAAATCAGACTAATGGAAGAGGATACTTCTAGCACCCGGATGAATTGTTGGGTCAGGTTGCTGAGAGCAGCGGATTCCTCCTTGGGTTGGTCCTGCCAGAGCATAGTGTACATCAATCACGCCAAGTGAATGTAGGAAAGTACTCTTAACTGCATTTGCGTTAATAGCCTGACTTAATCTTGATGCTTCGTTGGGTCACTAACCTTTCAATTACAGCCAATGTACAAGAGAACATTTATCTACTTAAGGAGAAAAAATTAGAGTAGTTTCTCTGCTATTGGACAGAATCATAGAATCAAAGAGTTGGAAGAGACCTCATGGGCCATCCAGTCCAACCCCCTGCCAAGAAGCAGGAATATTGCATTCAAATCACCCCTGACAGATGGCCATCCAGCCTCTGTTTAAAAGCTTCCAAAGAAGGAGCCTCCACCACACTCCGGGGCAGGGAGTTCCACTGCTGAATGGCTCTCACAGTCAGGAAGTTCTTCCTAATGTTCAGATGGAATCTCCTTTCTTGTAGTTTGAAGCCATTGTCTGTGTCCTAGTCTCCATGACAGCAGAAAACAAGCTTGCTCCCTCCTCCCTATGACTTCCTCTCACATACAGTATTTATACATGGCTATATAGGTTAAGGGGGCCCCCTGTGGCGCAGTGGGTTAAAGCACTGAGCTGCTGAGCTTGTTGACCAAAAGGTCGCAGGTTCGATTCCAGGGAGTGACGTGAGCTTCTGCTGTCAGCCCTAGCTTCTGCCAACCTAGCAGTTCGAAAACATGCAAATGTGAGTAGATCAATAGGTACCGCTCCGGCGGGAAGGTAACGGCGCTCCATGCAGTCATGCTGGTCACATGACCTTGGAGGTGTCTATGGACAACGCTGGCTCTTCGGCTTAGAAATGGAGATGAGCACCACACCTCAGAGTCAGACATGACTGGACTTAATGTCAGGGGACAACCTTTACCTATATAGGTTAAACAGGAAGCAAACACTCACTCCAAGATAGCTTCAAAGGAATGGCACAAGGATTATGAGAACGGATCTGATTTCAACTGAGGCGTTATGTTATGTCTGTTTTGTTGATCTGTCTTGTTGATTGTTAACTGTTGTGGATTGATGCTGTTGATCCTGTTTGTTGCATTGTTATGTTTTAATTGCACTGACACTGTTTGATAATTGTACCATGTAAACCGCATTGAGTCGCCTGAAAAATGCGGTATAGAAATAAAGCAAATAAATAAATAAATAAATAAATAATAGTCACTAATTGCTGATCTGAAACTGTCAATCATTGCTGGCTGAAAAATTTAGCCTTGCCTCCAAAACAAAAACAAACACTTTAGGTGTGGCCTGTTAGTGCCTGGGAGAATCCTTTGTGGAAAGGTGATTAGGTGTTCCTGATTATTTCTTGTCTGGAGTTCCCTTGTGTTTGAGTTTTGTTTTTTATTTACTGTTATAATTCTAGGTTGGTTCATCAGGTGTTCTGCTATGGCTGACTTCTTTGACATTATCTGCAGTGTTCCTAGATTTGTGTTTGAGCGCTGCTTTTGGTCCCCATGTAGACTTGTCCACAGCTGCATGGTATATGGTAGACTCCTGCAGAGGTGAGAGGATCCCTCTTGAACCAACCTGGACACAGCATATTATTGGAGAACACAGAACTGTTGGACCACTCTAACAACCACCATATCAGGCTACACAAAGAAGCCATTGAAATCCACAAGCATGTGGACAATTTTAACAGAAAGGAAGAAACCATGAAAATGAATAAAATCTGGCTACCAGTATTAAAAAACTTGAAAATTATAACAGTAAATAAAGAACAAACTCAAACACAGGGGAACTCCAGACAAGAGCTTATGGTGAGGATCCAAAGGAGGAACAGCATGGAGAGAAGGTGCCAAATCTTCCTCATTCTTCAGTCACTCAACCACATATTTTATTAACTCCAACCGGAGAGGAAAGAGCTGCTATCTGAAACTGAAATTACCATACTGTTGTTTCTCCTGACTGTTTCTCTATCCACTGCTGCACAATTTAATAAGATGTTCTGAATAGCCAGCTGCTAGAACTGTCCCTTGGGAAATTCTTCCATGCACAGCCAAGGAGTGGAAAGCAATTTCTTCCAAAAGCCATAATTAACAGCTCCCTCCTCCTTCCTGCCTTAACGAGGGGTTCTTCTGAAATGCATGCTAGCAGTTTCCCCAAGATTGCAATGTGTGCATGTGTTAAATTATTTACCCTTGTTGCCAAAATGAAACTGACATATAAGGCAGGGATACAAATTCATGAGACCTTCCGGATCAATGCTCCTCAATCTCTCCAGTTTAAGAAACCAGCAATTTTGCCCATTGGCTTCAATGTTTCTCTCTTTCCTTGGCACTTAGAATAATAGAATCATAGAGACCTCATGGGCCATCCAGTCCAACCTCCTGCCAAGAAGAAGGAACATTTCTAATGTTCAGGTGGAATCTCCTTTCCTGCCATTTGAAGCCATTGTTCCACGTCCTAGTCTCCAGGCCAGAAGAAAACAAGCTTGCTCCCTCCTCCCTATGACTTCCCCTCACATGACTATCATGTCTCCTCTCAGCCTTCTCTTCTGGAGGCTAAACATGCCCAGCTCTTGAAGCCGTGTGTGATTCCAGGTAATGTGGTCTGACCAAGGCAGAATAGAACGTGGGTAGCATGACTTCCCTGGATCTAGACACTAGACTCCTATTTATGCAGACCAAAATCGCATTGGCTTTTATCATGGGTGATCCTGGATCATGGTTGAGTTGTAGTCCAGCACTCAAACCACTATCCCACACTGGTTCTCAAGGCAGTGATACAGACTACCAAATAATATACCCTCCCTCCAAATGGAAGTGGAACAAGCTAGAAGACCAATTCTGGGTTGGAAGATATCGTGGTCTTTGGAGGCCATCTAGTTTAAATTTTGAAGGAATCATATGAGATGCCCAATAGAGTGAGAATCCTAGAATCATAGAGTTTGAAGACACCTCATGGACCATCCAGTCCAACCCCTGCCTAGAAGCAGGAATATTGCAGTCAAAGCACCCCTGACAGATGGCCATCCAGCCTCTGTTTAAAAGCTTCCAAAGAAGGAGCCTCCACCACACTCCGGGGCAGAGAGTTCCACTGCTGAACGGCTCTCACAGTCAGGAAGTTCTTCCTCATGTTCAGATGGAATCTCCTTTCTGTAGTTTGAAGCCATTGTTCCGTGTCCTAGTCTCCAGGGTAGCAGAAAACAAGCTTTCTCCCTCATCCCAGGCATAATCACACAGAAAATGTCAGGTTTTACAATGTATTGAAATGTAATATAGCTGAGTCATGCACTGCTAATGGGCTTCTATTGGAAATTCTGAGTCATGCATTAACTGTATATAGAACTTCATTTGGGGAATGTGTTCTGGCCTAGTCCAGGTGATTGTGAATGATGTAATCCTGGGTCTGAGTTAAGTTAATGAGTTGGGAACCAATCAGAGATTGCTATGTGTAATTGTATAGAATTGTATATAAGGAAGTCATGTACAGTGTATATCTCTCCTTGTGCTGTGATGTTGTTCGTCGAAGGCTATATGTAATTAAAGAACCTGTCTGCTAAGACAAGATATAACTGTATGCTGTGGTAAGTTTGTAATATCATCTAGACTGGGGGAAAGACAATGGTAAAACTGACAATGGCCGGGCATGTGCTCAAGTGTCTGTAAAAGGTTCCAGCGTGGCTGCAGGCTGTGGGAGCAGTTGACTGAAAATACTGTGCAGGAAGAAGCTACTGGAAAGCGCTGAAGTTGTGCAACTGATCTGCTGCTGAATTGTGAAGTTAATCTCAACATATTTTATTTGCTATCATATGCCCTCTCAGCCTTCTCTTCTTCAGGCTAAACATGCCCAGCTCCTTAAGCCGCTCCTCATAGGGCTTGTTCTCCAGACCCTTGATCATTTTAGTCGCCCTCCTCTGGACACATTCCAGCTTGTCAATATCTCTCTTCATTTGTGGTGCCCAGAATTGGACACAATATTCCAGGTGTGGTCTAACCGTTTGAGAACGGTTGCTCTTTTTCACTTTGCTTTATGTGACTGTATTGCAACTATTATGTTTGAGAGAGGTTGCTCCTTCTCACTTTAATTTGTGTAACTGTACTGAACTGTGTACTGAATATTTATTTATTTATTTATTTATTATTTGAACTTATATGCCGCCACTCCCCTGGGGCTCGGAGCGGCTTACAAGAACAGGCTAAAATCGAACACAATTTAAAACAATTTAAAAACAATCAGAGATCAAAGGCCCGTCGAAACAGATATGTCTTACATGCCCTGCGGAAAGCTGATAAGTCCCGCAAGGCACGGACTTCAGGTGGCAGAGTATTCCAGAGTGATGGTGCCACTGCTGTGAAGGCTCTGCGTCTGGTTGCTGTTAGGCGCAAGGTCTTGACACTGGGAATTTCCAATAGATCTTGGTCCTCAGAACGGAGGGATCTCTGGGGTTGGTAGGGATATACTTTATGCTCCTTGAGTATTATTTTTTCCTTACATAGACTATTTGTGTGTATTTTGACATCCTACAAGTATTCTGGGACAGTGTATAGTAATACACAGGATGAGCGAGACAAGCGGAGAGCAAGAACTGCAAATCCTTTTGGATGCCTTTATTAACAACTTGGCTTACAATTCTTCAAGTAGAAAGATTTAGGTTCCTTTTTGAATAAAAATTAAAATATAACTCTGAATATAGATTCTTCCCCCCTGCCGTTATTTACATGAAATCATATATACAGATCCATATACACATCCACGGGATACAATCTTGTATATAAGAATTAACAAACATGCCTCACTGACTTCCATCCAGCAAATATTAAATGCCAGCATTCCTCTTGGTTTCTTGAAGATTTTGAACCTTCTAATGGACCTCAAATTGTAACTTGCTATGCTGTGTAACAGAATGCCAAACTGTTCGTAAATATAGGTATCCTTGGAAAGAAGGGTCCATATCTTAGATTCCATGCCAGGAGATTGATATAGACCAGGCATGGGCAAAGTTTGGTCCTTCAGGTGTTTTGGACTTCAACTCCCACAATTCGTAACAGCCTCAGGCCCCTTCCTTTCTGAGGGGGAAAAGGAAAGGGCCTGAGGCTGTTACGAATTGTGGGAGTTGAAGTCCAAAACACAGTGAATTGTGTGAGTTGGAAGTCCCAAACACACTGAAGAGCATAGACTCTTGATCCGTAGTTTATGAGCTTCCTTGTATCTTGAGTCCTTATCTTCTACAATGGTCATCTTTATAATTTTTGGTCGATTCAGCATCACTCTAGTTACTTATTAAGTTTGTTCTCTCTTAGGAGAATGTGGAGCCAGGGTGGTCAGTTGGCATACTGGGCATAGAAGGCTAGTTTGACCCGTTCAATCTGGTGGCAGAGTTTGATGGCAGGGCCAAGCTTCAGGTCCATGCATTCCTGAACTGTTGGAAGGGTCAGCAGAAGCAGAGCTTGGCCATCAATATCCTGCAGGTGGGAAAAGAAATTTAAAAAGAGCTTCATTTTCAAAATTCCATCATTGAAACCACTTACTTTTAGGGTAAGGTTTTATTTCCCACATATATGTGATTGATTTACAATAAAAGTATAGGATTTGGGGGGAAATATTTTTGTGAGTTGGTTAAAAACCCACCAATTAGTTTTCATACTCTGAGCCAGAGAACAGTTTTTCAGTGAAATCATACTCAATTTATAATATGTCTGAATACTTTAAACCGAATAGGTGTTTTAGTGCTAATTTTGAGCTCTGGGAACATTACTGCTTCATGTTTTCAACTATACAATGAGGGGATGATGATGATGACGGTGATGATGATGATGATGATGATGATGATTATTATTACTATTTGAACGATTCTATTAGCATTGCCTCTAAAAAAAATCCTACAAATCTCTTGGGAAGACAGGCGGACAAATGTCCATGTGCTGGAAGAAGCAAAGACCACCAGCATTGAAGCGATGCTCCTACACTGTGCTGTCACACGCTGGGCCTGTAGCTGTTGTCTATTAACAGGACGTGATTTTTATGTGCCCAGCGGGATGCCAGGGTGCCTCGGCTGAGAGGCCCTATGAATTTCCCTATACAAAGTCTTTAGAAGCTTGGAAGGTTTAACAAAGTTCTTTATTGGTGCGACAAATCAGTCAAATACTTCTTTTATCTTCAACAAATAAACCAAATATTTCTTAACTTGTCCACAATGGACAGGCAACTAGCTTCATGAACTGTTTCTTTCTTCTATGAGGGAAATCCTTTCGACCCCTCCCTGGGCAATCTGTCTTTTAGGTTTCGCTGGCATGGGGCCCTACTCCCAGTTCCAGTTTGCTTTATGAGTACCCGAGTAGATCTTAACAGCTAAAACTCTGAAGATTTTCCAGCTGGAGTCCTTTGGATTTTTTCCACAAATGCTGTGGATCTGTTTCTTTAACCCCAACAAAGTCTGTACTGCAATTCTTAGTAAAGTTGTGAGAATTGTCTTCCCCAGCCAAGCTTGTAAGAAACGAAGCTTTTCTACAGGAGGGAAAAACTCACACATTGGGCTTCAAACTGTAAGACTGAACAAACTGTCCCCTTTCCCTCCTGAACCTGGGGGAAAGGGCGGTTCCAAAAGCCCCAACGATGATAGGCAGGCTGCTAGCCTATGACTGCAGCCTGGGGAAAGCTGCTTAACTGCAAAATGCCTGGCTAACAGAAACATGTGCAAACTAACCATGCATAGAAAAAGAAAATTTAGCTTCTGGCACAGCTGTGCCAGCACATACGCCATCAACTCCGCTGGACTGGCCATGTTGGCCAAATGCCTGATCACCATCTCCCAAAGCAGTTACTTTGCTCCCAACTCAAAAACTGGAAATGTAATGTTGGTGGAAAAGAAAAGAGATATAAAGATGGGCTTACAAACCTTAAAAACTGTGGCATAGACACCGAGAACTGGGAAGCCCTGGCCCTTGATTGCTCTAACTGGAGGTCAGCTGTGACCAGCAGTGCTGCAGAATTTGAAGAGGCATGAATGGAGGGTGAGAGGGAGAAACATGCCAAGAGGAAGGTGCGTCAAGCCAACCCTGACTGGGACAGCCTTCCACCTGGAAACCAATGTCCTCACTGCAGGAGAACATGCAGATCAAGAATAGGGCTCCTACGGACCCACCACCAAGACACTACACTTGCCGAGGACCATCATCCTTGGGCTACAAGGGATCGCTTAAGTAAAGTATTTGATACACAACAAGATGAGTACACAGCAAATAAAATTACTATGCTGGCTTTTGTATTTGACCACACATTGGAAACTTCCCAAGTGTCTAGAACTGTGTGATGTATCAGCAAATAATGCGTGCAGATCTTATTATTATTATTATTATTATTATTATTATTATTATTATTAACATAACAAGATGAGTCCACAGCAGCTGTTGTATTGGATCACACAGCAGCTGTTGTATTGTTGCTGGCTGTTGTATTGGATCACCCATCGAACACTTCCCAAGTGTCTAGGACTCTGTGATGTATCAGCAAATAATGTATGCAGATCAAAGTAGGATGGCCTTTTGCAGCTGACAGGTGGTAATGTTGTCAGCGCTGATTGTTTTTAAGTGCAGGCCAAGGTCTTTAGGCACTACATCCAGTGCACTAATCACCACTGGGACCACCTTTACTGGTTTTTGCCAGAGTCTTTGCAGTTCTATCTTTAAATCCTCATATCGTGTCATCTTTTCCAGATTATTATTATTATTATTATTATTATTATTATTATTATTATGCTTTTCTCCCTAGATTAAGATCCAAAGTGATTCACCAATTAAAATAATAATACAATTAAAATATTCAAAAAGGCAGTATTAACATATAATTAAACCAATTACTATATTAAAACAATTCAACTCTTTACAATGCAATTAAAAAGACAAAAGACATGTGAGTGGGTAATGTGGATATAATCCACAAAGGAAAAGGAGCTTTGGAATAATGATACAAGACACTGAAAACTCACAAGCAAGATTCACATTAATGAGCAAACTTAGTGTCAACTTAGTCTAAACTGCAATAATTACAATCATGAAACCTTGGAATTTTTGACACAGAGAAGAGGCAGTGAAATGAAACAATGTACCTGTTCCTGAAATATTTTGGCAAGAGGAGCACAATCCGTGAGCTTGATGAACCTCACCACGTCTGATACAGTCCATCCCAAGGGGTTCGTCTCCAGAATGAGCTTTTCGTCTGGCTCTTGCTTTATTTCCTACAATGACAAAAATGGCACTACTGAACCAGAAGGGAACTTCTGTATTATCTTGTCTATTCTCATCCTATTATCAAATATACCATCCTAACCAGCTCTCTCTGTCAGCTCCAGCTCCCCATGTGGGGACATGAGAGAAGCCTCTCACAAGGATGGTAAAACATCAAAACATTGGGGAGTCCCCTGGGCAATGTCCTTGTAGACAATTCTCTCATACCAGAAGTGACTTACAGTTTCTCAAGTTGCTCCTGACACACACACACACACACACACAACCTCACAAAAAAAAACCAGTAATATTTCCAAACCAACCTGCTTTTTTGAACAATATATACTCTGTAAAATGGAAGAGGTCAATGTCCATACCTACGGTAGTTATTGTTGCACTCCCATCAGCCCCATCCCACCCAGACAGTCGTGAGGACTTCTGGGAACTGATGTCTAGCAACATCTGGAGGACCTTATTCTCATCTTTTCTCCAGACAATATTCTCACTGCAGTGCTAAATTATTTTTAAATCATGCTGCAGATGGAAAAAAAATGTTTTTTCAGGTGTTTGAAGACTTGATTCTTGAGCTAACAGTGGGATGGATCCAAAGCTTATTGTACTCTGAAGGAAGACCATTCCCTACCAGATGAAGGATCAAATTGGACATCAGTAGTGTTCAAATGTTCATTTTCCCCCAACCCCACCATGGTTTTGTTTTCTTCTTTTCAGTTGTCTTGAGTGTTTCTGAAGGGCAGATTAGATCACAGGTTCTGCCTTTGAGGAAAGGGGGCTAGCTACACATTCAGTTTGCTAAATTTTGTTCAAGAAGCTCCTGTTCCATCACTGCCAGAAATATGTCAAGGGAAAGGGGCATTAGGTCCAGGGACACTCCTTCTGCCTGCCCAATTGGATACAAATGGCTTATCTATGTTGAAGGGCTAACTAGCTGGTCTTGGTGGCAAGAAGGGGTAGTTGGCAAGTAGGAGACTTGCCAGGATGAGCAGGAAAGAAATCTGGATTCCTTGGCTGAGTGGGGATGATTTTTTTCATGTCAGGAGCAACTTGAGAAACTTGAGAATGTTGCTTTTGGTGTGAAAGAATTGGCTGTCTGCAAGGATGTTGCCCAGAGGATGCCCAGATGTTTTACCATCCTGTGGGAAGCTTCTCTCATGTTCCTGCATGAGAAGCTGGAGCTGACAGAATTTATTTATTTATTTATTTAGACCATTTCTACCCCGCCCTTCTCACTCCCGAGGGGGGACTCAGGGCAGTTAACACAGGCAACAATTCAATGCCAACAGTATCAAAACAACAATATAAAACAGCAATATAAAATCCATTACATAACAATTAAACAGTGATATTAATTAAAATTACATAACCACATAGAACAGATCACAGAATCACAGGTCATAAAGCCATTTCCAATTTTCAAACAATCCTATTGTCCGAGTTCAGTGCCTAAAGTGCTGCTGTGCCCACTAGCCAAAGGCCTGGCTCCAAAACCACGTCTTTAGTTTTTTCCTAAAAGTAAGGAGGGAGGACGCCGATCTAATCTCGCTGGGGAGCAAATTCCATAAGCAGGGGGGTCACCACCGAGAAGGCCCTGTCCCTCGTCCCCACCAGACATGTTTGAGACGCTGGTGGGACTAAGAGCAGGGCTTCCCCAGTAGATCTTAAATTACGAGGTGGAATGTAGAGAGATACGTTCGGATAAGTAAGCTGGGCTGGAGCCGTATAGGGTTTTATAGGCCAAAACCAGCACTTTGAATTGTGCTCGGAGGTGGACCGCCAGCCAGTGGAGCTGACGCAGCAGGGGGGTGGTATGCTCCCTGTATGGCGCTCCGGTGAGTAATCTGGCTGCTGCCCATTAGACTAGTTGAAGTCTCCGAACAGTCTTCAAAGGCTATCCCACGTAGAGTGTGTTGCAGTAATCTATTTGGGATGTAACTAGAGCATGGGCCACCTTGGCCGAGTCAGACTTCCCACGGTACGGGCGCAACTGGCGCACAAGCTTTAACTGTGCAAAAGCTCCCCTGGCCACCGCCGAGACCTGGGGTTCCAGGCTCAGTGATGAATCCAGGATCACTCCCAAGCTGCGAACCTGCGTCTTCAGGGAGCTCACTCCGCTCCCCGGATTTGAACCACCGACCTTTCAGCAGCCCTGCTGGCACAAGGATTTAACCCGCTGCACCGCTGCGGGCTCCTGACAGGAAAGGTAAAGCAGTGAGAATATCCTGGAAATGGACTGTGAAAGGCAAGTGCAGCATGAATTGGCCAGTCAGATGCAGCTTTCCAGCATTACCCAAATCCGCATCAGCCAGGTGCAGTTGCCCTTTTCCTTTCACTAATTTCTCCTTATTACAGGGGCTTTGTATAAGTCAAAGAGCAGGACCCACAGCATTCCCTCTTTGCTTTCTCCCATCATATTTCTAACGATTAAGTGACAGCTCTTTGAGAAAACCTCAGCTGACCCTGGATGTGTAGTTAGCCCCCTTTTCCTTCTATCCCCCATTTATTATGTATATGTAAATACAGGTATTCCCAAAATTGAAAAAAAAAACTCTGAAAAACCTCTGGCATTAAGGACGACCCAACCTAATGAAAATTAAATTATCTCCCAACTCTATTTTCAAAGCTACTTGTAAAACTAACACACACCTCCTGAGCACTGTCTCTCCATTCATAAATATTTTTGAGTTCTTTTCAGGCATGAAATCTGAGTCTAGTTAATTTCACTACCTCTTTGACTTGCAAGGGACTAGGAAGCAGGTATAATCAATGATTAGTGCAGGAATTAATGGTCTGGTCCATCTCCCATACAGTTAACACGATGCTAAGCTGGGCTGTTAAGGGGTAAAATGTTGTAATTGCTTTTCAGTGAAATTTCAGAAATTACTGTCTATATAATTATGGTGCGGTTTTAATGGAACAATGAGATTTATTGGACAATGACTCCAATAGAACATAAATGTAGGAATAGTTTCTAGCATGTGCAGTATGCCCAAGGGCTCTCTCGCAGGCTGTGGAGAGACTTAATTCAAGCCCTTTTCTCTTCAATTCAGAATGGCCTGGAGCCATGAATATAAATCAATGGAGAATGGTCAGCCTTCTCCCCATTAATAGCTGCCTCGATGTAAAATAACTATTATATTGTTAAATGGAGAGCTTTAACCACATCATTTAGTGCCCAGTAGCTTGGATGCATGGCTTCGCTTCCTGACACTCACATAATTGCAATATTAGTTTAAACAAAAATCAAAACACATAACGATGTGTGTGCATGTATTAAACACACACATACTCATACAAAATGTTATGTTGTACAACAAGTAATACATTATGAAACAGGATAGGTTAAAGGAAATATTTACATATTTATAGTGCCAGCACGGTATAGTTATTGGGGATTGGATTGGATCTATACCAGTGGTTCTCAACCTTCCTCATGCCGTGACCCCTTAATACAGTTCCTCATGTTGTGGTGGCCCCCCAACAATCAAATTAATTGTTGTTACTTCATAACTGTCATTTTGCTACTGTTACGAATCGTGATGTAAATATCTGATATGCAGGATGTATTTTCATTCACTGGACCAAATTTGGCACAAATACCCGATATGCTCAAATTTGAATACTGGTGGGGTTGGGAGGGGATTGATTTTGTCATTTGGGAGTTGTAGTTGCTGGGATTTATAGTTAACCTAATCAAAGAGCATTCTGAACTCCACTAACAATGGAATTGAACCATACTTGGTACACAGGACTCCCATGACCAAGAGAAAATACTGGAAGGGTTTGGTGGGCATTGACCTTGACTTTTGGAGTTGTAGTTCTCATACATCCAGAGAACACTGTGGACTCAAACAATGATGTATCTGGACCAAACTGGGCACGAAAACTCAATATGCCCAAATGTGAACACTGGTGGAGTTTGGTGAATATACACCTTGAGATTTGGGAGTTGTAGTTGCTGGGATTTATAGTTCACCTGCAATCAAAGCGCATTCTGAACCCCACCAACAATAGAATTGGGCCAAACTTCCCACACAGAACCCCCATGACAACAGAAAATACTGTGTTTTCTGATGGTCTTTGGCGACCCCTCTGACACCCCCTCGCGCCCCCTCCAGGGGTCCCGACCCCCAGGTTGAGAAACGCTGATCTATACCCATTGGGGGTATAGATTATGAACTGTTAGGATCACTACCTAATCGGGGTAGCAGAGTTTATTTGGTAATGGACAATCGCTGGGCACGTAGATATTTTGTTTCCAATTGATGCCTTCAGCGGACAATGATGCAAGCAGACTTCTTATAAAGATAACATGTTTGTTTACTGATAACTTCTATAGTTGCTGAAGATGCTATAGAAGAGGCCAAAACATCTCCAGCAAGCTCTCCTGCTCTTGACTTTGGGGCTCCTCATGAGGAAGACTACAACCCCAGGTGTTCTGTCACGCACTGGGCCTGTAATGAATTGCTTTCAAAATAGGACGTGCAACTTTTGCCCAGCGGGAAGCAAGGGCCCCCCCCCGAAGAGAAGTTCTCAAGGATTTTCCACCACAAATGGTCTTTAGATGGCTTGTGAAGTATAACAAAGTCCTTTATTAATGAACAATCAAACGGAAACTTCTCTTGTCTTCAATAAAGTTAAACAAATGCTTCCAGGCTTTATGCAACTGGTGGCTTCCTTAATCTTGCCCACGAGGGACAGGCAATTGTCTTTAATAACTGTTTCTTTACTTTAAAGGAAAATCCCCTTTTTAACTTCTCCCAGGCTGACTGTAATCTAAGCCTTACTGATGTGGGCTCCCTACCGGGTCGAACTGCGTCTCGAGCACCGAGTGGACCTACCAGTAAGGCCAGTAGATTCTCCAGCTGGAGTTCTTTGGTCTTCCAAGCTGTTTACCCTCCGAAATTCCTCAAAGCTCTAGGGCTGTTTCCCTGGAAATCTTTGGATGCTCTTAAGACTGTTCTCCCCCAGAAAATCTCTAGGGTTGAAGCTTTTTTACGTCCTCTAAATTAGTTTTCCTTACTGAGACTAATTAAAAATGGCTCCCTTCCCTTCCCAATTGCCCTGAACAAGAGGCGGAACCAAAACTTAATGATGATGGACAAGTGACTTGCCCTACGACTGCAACCAAAGGAAGTCACCTTTCTGCAGAATCCCTGAAACCTTGGACTGCAAGCAAACATTTAATACAAAACAAATAAAGTTGGAACTCCTGGTACAGCTGTACCAGCACACCAGGCCATTTCCAGCTAGGAGTGACTAACTGTGACGCAGCTGGCTGGGAGTCAGCTGCATTAAGATCACTATTGACCGAAAGGTCATGAGTTCGAAGCCAGCTTGGGTCAGAGTGAGCTTCCGACCAATTTGTGTAGCTTGTTGTCAACCTTTGCAGCCTGAAAGACAGTTGCATCTGTCAAGTAGGAAATTTAGGTACTGCTTATGCGGGGAGGCTAATTTAACTAATTTACGATGCCATAAAAATCTCCAGCAAATGCAAAGAATGAGGAAGTACTTCATCAGTGTCACAAATGGACGGTGAAGCGACAGCTCCCCTGGTGGCCAGAAGCTGGAATGTTAAATAGCCTCTGGGTGTCTGTCTATATATGTTGTGTGTCCATGGCATTGAATGTTTGCCATGTATATGTACATTGTAATCCACCCTGAGTCCCCTGCAGGGTGAGAAGGGCGGAATATAAATACTGTAAATAAATAAATAAACACACACATATCCATACACAAACACACACACTGATGAGTACTGGTAAATTCTGCAATTTATTAATATGAGATGGAAGTTTATAATGCTCAGGAGGAGGAGAAAGGAGGAGGAGGAGGAGGAGGAGGAGGAGGAGGAGGTGGTGAAGCCAACCCCAACCGGGACCACCTTCCACCTGGAAGCCAATGCCCTCACTGCGGGAGAAAATGCAGATCAAGAATAGGGCTCCACAGTCACCTACGGACCCACCGCCAGTACACTGATCCTGGAAGACTATCCTACTCGGACAACGAGGGATCGCATAAGAAGAAGAAGAAACCTTAAGTTGGAAATGACTTGAAGGCACACAATAAGAAAAAAAAGCATGGTTAAAGATTGCGAGTCATTTCTATCTTTAGTAAAGAAGAAAGAAAAGTGGGTTGTGGATTTTGACGACTGGGTATTATTGATTGATTATAAGACCAAAGTTTAAATATTAGTCAAGTAATAAGGAGAAGTATGTTATACTTTAATACTTTTGGGGAAGAGCCTATATGAAGTTTTCTCAAATTCACAAATAGCATCCTGTAATGACCACAACTTGGATATATACTTCTTTAGAGAATTTCCCTCCAGGCAACATGCTAGAAAGTATAGTCAAAAAAGGCACCACTACTAGATAATAAGCTTTAGACTGGAGGGATATGAAAAGCTTCTGAAAGGTGAGACACTCACTTGTTTAAACCGAGCCCTCTTCTCTTCTTTGGCGTGCAAGAGGGACAATGCCTTCTGTGCTCTTCTTCCTCTCTCGGAGTGAGGGACTCGGTCCATATCGGCACTGCTGCGCAACTTCATTGTGCTTGTAGACTTTGTTGGAGGCAGGTCTGAGGAAGAGGTGTCCACCTGGTCAGTGTGTGCATCTGGGCTGGTCTCCTCACTCCAAGTCTCATCATCCAGAGCCTCTGAGTCTTCCTCATCACTCTCCTGTAATAAAGACATGCTCATGATGAACCATGGCGAAACAGCTTCAATAAGAAACAAAGTAATTGAACAAATTAGGAAGATTTGTGTGCTTGAGTTGATCATTTCTGTGGAACAATGGCTTCAAACTACAAGAAAGGAGATTCCATCTGAACATAAGGAAGAACTTCCTGACTGTGAGAACTGTTCAGCAGTGGAACTCTCTGCCCCGGAGTGTGGTGGAGGCTCCTTCTTTGGAAGCTTTTAAACAGAGGCTGGATGGCCATCTGTCAGGGGTGATTTGAATGCAATATTCCTGCTTCTTGGCAGAATGGTGTTGGACTGGATGGCCCATGAGGTCTTCTCCAACTCTTTGATTCTATGATTCTATGATCTGATTAACTGGGTTTCAGTTCATTAACAACAATCCGGTAGAATCATAGAATCATAGAGTTGGAAGAGAACTCATGGGCCATCCAGTCCAACCCTCTGCCAAGAAGCAGGAAAACTCCATTCAAAGCACCCCCTAAAGATGGCCATCCAGCCTTTGCTTAAAAGCCTTCAAAGAAGGAGCTTCCACCACACTCCAGGGCAGAGAGTTCCACTGCTGAACAGCTCTCACAGTCAAATGGCCAAACATCAAGGTCCTCCATATCATTAAGGTAAAGGAATCATGTTGGGGGCAGGTCAACACCTCTTCATTTTTGTGTTTTGGCTTAGGCATCAAAATGCCTTATGACCAGTCTTAGCAAAAAAGAAAAATAAAAGCACGAAAGAAATATCAACTAGGAAACTAAGAGAGTCAGAAAGTTATTGAGGAAGTTATAGTTTTAGTGTGCCTTCATGTCTCTTATGATCGATAGTGACCTTAAGTTGAACCTATCATGATGTTTTCTTGACAAGATTTGTTCAAAAGGGGTTTGTTTTTATCTTCCCCTGAAGCTGAGAGAATGTGACCTGCCCACGGTCACTTAGTGGGTCTCCATGGATGAGCAGAGTCTCCAGAGTTGTAGCCCAACACTCACATTGACACATTACTTTGGTTTGTCAAATATATAATTGGGTTGTTGTAGGTTTTTTTGGGCTATATAGCCATGTTCCAGAGGCATTTTCTCCTGACGTTTCGCCTGCATCTATGGCAAGCATCCTCAGAGGTAGTGAGGTCTGTTGGAAGTGGGAAAATGGGTTTATATATCTGTGGAAGGACCAGGGTGGGACAAAGGACTCTTGTCTGTTGGAGCTAGGTGTGAATGTTTCAACTGACCACCTTGATTAGCATTTGATGGCCTGGCAGTGCCTGGGGAATCTTTTGTTGAGAGGTGATTAGATGTGCCTGATTGTTTGCTCTCTGTTGTTTTGCTGTTGTAATTTCAACAGAGAGTAAACAATCAGGCACATCTAATTACCTCTCAACAAAAGATTCCCCCATGCACTGCCAACAGAGAGTAAACAGAGAGTAAACTGTTGAGAGAGTAAACAATCAGGCACATCTAATCACCTCTCAACAAAAGATTCCCCCAGGCACTGCCAAGCTATCAAATGCTAATTGAGGAGATCAGTTGAAACATTCACACCTAGCTCCAACAGACAAGAGTCCTTTGTCCCACCCTGGTCCTTCCACAGATATATAAACCCATTTTCCTAGTTCCAACAGACCTCACTACCTCTGAGGATGCTTGCCATAGATGCAGGCGAAACATCAGGAGAAAATGCCTCTAGAACATGGCCATATAGCCCGAAAAAACCTACAACAACCCAGTGATTCTGGCCATAAAAGCCTTCGACAATAAAAATGTAATTATTTTTACTAACCTGTCCTATACCATATACTGTTGTGCCATGTGACATATCATTACATGCATTTATGATTTTGGTTTACAATAAAATTGCAATTAAGTGAGCAAGGGGAAATGAAGTCATAAATCTGTTGGGCTAAATGATACGGTTAAAGCTTTCCAGTTACTTTAGACTGCTACATTGATGGTATTCAAACCACTACACTACAGCATTCTGCCTGGGAGGTGATATATAAATACTTGAAATGAACAATAAAATAATAATTTAAATACATTTAGCACAAATCTATCCAATTTCAACCAACCGAAACCATATACACATTAAAAAGAAACAAAAAGCAATTTACAAAAAGGCTGGCAGCATAGGATTTGTTGAGACTACACAAATAAATGTGTAACTTGAGAGGCAAAGTCAGATGCAGGTGAAGGCCAGCTGGTCATAAATTAGAACACTGAGTGAAGACAGATAAAAACAACAGTAAGTAAGCCAGATGTGCTCACAGGTGTGCCATCTGCTTCAATGGTCAAATAAGAAAATCCCTTGAGGAGTAGGTTGATAAATGTATAAATTGCTATTTGTTTCCTTCTAACACAGAAATGGGCAAACTTTGGCCCTCCAGATGTTTTGGACTTCAACTCCCAATTCCTAACAGCCGGTAGGCTGTTAGGAATTGTGGGAGTTGAAGTCCAAAACATCTGGAGGGCCAAAGTTTGCTCATGCCTGTTTTAGCATATGCAGTGCAACCCCTGTATCTGCTGGATGGATATCTGTGGTTTCATTTACTTATCTTGATTTAAGTCATTAGCGTGCTGGCTGATATCCAAACAAGGGATGAGCTGGAGTTGTCACTGCCTTGGTCCTTTCACTATTGGTTGCTACTTCCTGGCGGATGTCAGGTGGTGCAATACCTGCTAGACAGTGTAATTTCTCCAGTGGTATAGGGCGCAGACACCCCGTGATAATGCGGCATGTCTCATTAAGAGCCACATCCACTGTTTTAGTGTGGTGAGATGTGTTCCACACTGGGCATGCGTACTCAGCAGCAGAGTAGCATAGCGCAAGGGCAGATGTCTTCACTGTCTGATTGTGATCCCCAGGTTGTGCCAGTCAGCTTTGCATGATATTGTTGATACGCACCCACTTTTTGCTTGATATTCAGGCAGTGCTTCTGTAGGTCAGAGCACTCCAAGACTTAAATCAAGAAATAGTTTTCTAAGATCTACAGAGAAACTCACTGGAATACCTCAGCAAGCGAGAGTCCAAAAGTGGCAGGCTAAAACCCAGAACCTCAATCAATGGCTGATACCAAATGAGAGACTCCCTCCTGGGCACACAGAAGATTGGGTGACTTGGAAGGCGCTGAACAGACTGCACTCTGGCACCACGAGATGCAGAGCCAACCTTAAGAAATGGGCTACAAAATGGAACATGAGAGTATGGAGAAGAGCAAACCATTGACCACCTACTACAATGCAACCTGAGCCCTGCCACATGCACAATGGAGGACCTTCTTATAGCAATGCTAGGGACACTCCAAGTGGTCAGCTACTGGTCAAAGGACATTTAATAGAATACCAAGTTTGCAAACTTTGTGTATTTTTTAAAATACAATACAACTGTCTGGTTCGCTCCTGACACAATAAATAAATAAAAAAATAAAAAAATAAATATTTATTTATTTAAAACATTTGTATTCCGCCCTTCTCACCCCGAAGGGGACTCAGGGCAGAGCACAGCATATATACGGGCAACATTCAATGCCGGGACAAGAATTCATTATATGCATACATAAACATTAAAAACATTTATCTCAGTATTAAAATACATTGTTTAAAATTGTCTTGGTCATCTGCATCAAATCTAATTTGCCTGGTAAAGTTGACTATCGCTGCTTTATGGCCATCTCCTGAAAGCTTGGTCCCACAGCCAAGTTTTTACCATCCTTCTAAAGGACAGGAGGGAGGGGGCCAATCAGATCTCACCAGGAAGGGAGTTCCATAGCTGGGGTGCAATCACTGAGAAGGCCCTCTCTCACGTCCCCACCAATCATGCCTGTGACAATGGCAGGACAGAGAGCAGGGGTTCTTAATCTTAATCTCCGTGATGGTTCATAGGGGGAGATGCGTTCGGACAGGTAAATTGGGCCGGGGCCCTTTAGGGCTTTATAGGCCAAAGCCAGCACTTTGAAATGTGCCTGGTAGCATACTGGCAGCCAATGAAGCTGGTGTAACATAGGAGTTGTTACATTTATTTTGCTTTGTTGTTGTTGTTGTTGTTGTTGATGTATTTGGGCTCGGCCTCTTGTAAGCCGCACTGAGTCCTCTGGGAGATGGTAGCGGGGTATAAATAAAGGATTATTATTATTATTATTATTATTATTATTATTATTATTATTATTGTATGCTCCCTATATGCCGCCCCAGTTATTAACCTGGCTCCCTCTTGTTGGACTATTTGAAGCTTCTGAGCAGTCTTCAAAGGCAATCCCACATAGAGTGTGTTGCAGTAGTCTATCCTGGATGTAACAAGAGCATGGACCACTGTGGCCAAGTCTGACTTTCCAAGGTACGGGAACAGCTGGCACATAAGTTTTAATTGTGCAAAAGCTCCCCTAGCCACTGCCGTAACCTGGGATTCCAGGCTCAGCTATGAGTCCAGGAGAACTCCCAAGCTGTGAACCTGTGCCTTCAAGGGGAGTGTAACCCCATCCAGCACAGGCTATGACCCTATACCCTGTTCAGCTTTGCGACTGATCAGGATTTACTTATCTCACAAAGTATGTCCTCCCCAGACCTTTTCTAGGTCCTCCAGCTCAATCCTATGATATTTTTAACATGTAGGTCCTTCAGCACAATAGGATTGGCTAATATTAGCTGTGGTTTTGCATATCCACACGAAGTCCTGGGATGTGACTCTCATGGATATGGGGGTCATGCTGTATATATTTTTGACTGATGTATATTTGTATGGACTAAACCATCAAAAACAGAGCAATCGCTACCATGTGATTCCCTTTGTATCACTTGAGGACTCTACCATCTGATTTATGACTCATTCTATTCTATGGGTTGATCTCCTGGAGAAGAAAGATCCGAACTTCACCTCTGCAGATTCTGTTGGGTTGAAATCCGTTGCGGACGACCGCCTCTTCCTGTGCACCAAGATGAGTTTCCGCCTCTTCCTCTGCCTGCCTGGCTTGCCTTCTCGGTTCACCAGGCTGCGCAGGCTGTCCTTCTCATTAGCTGGAGGCTTAATGACTTTCCTCCTCCTTCCATCGTAACAAGCTGGAACAAAATGTGAACATCAAAACCTGGTTAGCTACCAAACCACACAAAGCCTGGGGAGCTAATTTAGGCAGAAGCCGCAGGATGCAATTACTTCAAAACAACATCGAGAGAGTGGTTGCAGTCATCGTTCCTAGAAAAAAGCTGATCTGTGCTTAACAGCTGTTTACTATTGATCTGCACATCTCTAGAGAAAACCTCATTTTGGTCAAACTGAACAACACTTAACAAAACATAACATTTTGTGTTAGCATGATCCTCAGCCCAGCTACTCCCACTCAACCTTTCTTAGAGCCTTGTCCTGTTGGGAACATAAGAAGAGCCATACAGTGAAAGGCTGGGTCGTGTAGTGATTAGATTATTGGACTTGCACATGGACATCATGATACTGTTTTACCTGCTGTGAAAGATGGGGCGATATCTATGGCCAAAGTGTTGCAGTGATGGAATTACAATGCCCAGAGATGCCGACATTTCTGAAGCTCAAGGGGATGGTAATGAAAGTCATCTCCATCAGGAGAGAAAGCTGATCTGTTGGTTCCTGAACCCTTCAAGAGCAAGCAGAACAGCTTTCTCTTCTGTAAGAGATATCTGATGTCCTTCCATCATTGTTGCATATTACTCTAAAAACATCTTGAAGTCATTGCTAACTGCCATCAAGCCAACTTCTGCTTATGGTGATCTTAGGAATGAGAGATCTCCAAGTCCACCTATTGCAAATTCAAGGTAACGTTGCTTTCTTGAGTCTAGATATCTGGAATGTGGACTTGCTCTTTTTCTACTGTCCTCCACTTTAGTATCTTTTCTAGTGAGTCCTGTCTTCACACGGTATGTCCAAAGTGCAACAGCCTCAATGTAGTAATCTTTGCATCTAGAAAGCATCCAGGATTGAATTGTTCTAGGCCCCATTTATTTGCCTTTTTAGCAATCCAAGGTATCCATAGAACTCTTATCCAACACTACATAGTAAATGAGATGATTTTCTTCCTATCAGCATTCCTCACTGTTCAGCCTTCGCAATCCTATTTGTGTGTGTGTGTGTCAGGAGCGACTTGAGAAACTGCAAGTCGCTTCTGGTGTGAGAGAATTGGCCATCTGCAAATATGTTGCCCAGGGGATGTTTTGATGTTTGACCATCCTTGTGGGAGGCTTCTCTCATGTCTCCACATAGGGAGATGGAGCTGACAGAGGGAGCTCATCCGTGCTCTCCTCGGATCGAAACCTTAGGTCTGTCGATTTTCAGTCTTTCTGGCACAAGGGTTTAACCCATTGCACCACTGGGGGTTCCCTATATAGAAATAGGTTCCTATATTGAAATAGGAATTAAGACAGCATGGAGAATCCCGACTTTCGTATTCAATGATATTATTATTATTATTATTATTATTATTATTATTATTATTATTATCACAACAAGATTAGTACACAGCAAACAAGATTTCTATGATGGCTGTTGTATTGGATCACAATTTATTATTATTATTATTATTATTATTATTATTATTATTATTATTTACACAACAGAATCTTGTCAAATTCCTTCATAGCTGTCCTTCCAAGTCCTCATCTTTTTCTGATTTCTTAACTTAACAGAGTATCATGATGGTATAACTCACTAAGCATATTTCCTCCTGATCCAGATTCAAGTCCTTACTCACTTATGAAGTCTACTGGATTTTATTTATTTGTTGTGTCAGGGCAACCAGTCAATTGTATTACATTTCTAACAGAACAAAACAAACAACAGACATGAGAGAAGCCGGGGGACATGAGAGAAGCCTCCTCGCAGGATTGCAAGATATCCGGGTGTCCCCTGGGCAACGTCTTCATAGACGACTGATTCTCTCACTCCAGAAGCGACCAGAAGTCTGCTGGATGGCCTTCAGACTGTTTTATTACACACAGTTGTTGTGAAAATAAAGTGACAACACTTTGTGAAGATAAGGTCTGAAACTCACTGGAGGAAAGAAGGTATATATAAATGTACCAGACCCATAATACCAGAAGAGACCCAAGGCCTATACAGTCCAACATTTGGTCAACATAAGCAGGCAATCTGCTGCTGATGGGAGATCCATAAGTAAGACAACAGAGCAATCTTGGGCAGATTCTCCCATTCTCCTGTCAAGATGGTCTTGCCCATCCCAACCATTTCCTAGAGAGGAGGGCACCCAATAAGTAACATTCTCCTGTCAAGATGGTCTTGCCCATCCCAACCATTTCCTAGAGAGGAGGGCACCCAATAAGTAACATTTCTTGCTGAATGCTCTACAGGTGAATTAGAAAGAACATTCAGTTGATTTTTACTCATTCCTTGGGTTACGTCCTAGTAAACTTCAGAAGAAGGAACCTGGGCAAATGATGGTCACCTTCCACATGGCAAATGCCAAGTTTGTGATCCATCGCATTGTTTTCAACACATACTTACCGTACTTAGTTTTGGTTTGAATGGTACAGTTCTCTGGGCAGGCTTCAGTAACAGGAACAGGGCTGAATAAATTCGGACAGCATTCCAACTTAGCACAAACCCTCCGGCAGAAATCCAGGACTTGATCAGATGTACGGACAATCTTGACGGTCGCTCTGTAGGTTTTCCCTCGGTATCTATTAGGGCAAGGAGCAATATGGCAACATTTACTATCCCAGGAACTCAGAACACAATAGATCAGTGTTTTTCAACCTGGGAGTCGGAACCCTGGGGGGCAGCGAGGAGGTGTCAGAGGGGTCGTTAAATCAGAAAACACAGTATTTTCTTTTGGTCATGGAGGTTCTGTGTGGGAAGTTTGGCCCAATTCTATCATTGGTGGAGTTGAGAATGCTCTTTGATTGTAGGTGAACTATAAATCCCAGCAA
Organism: Anolis sagrei ordinatus; assembly: GCF_025583915.1. Lineage (NCBI taxonomy): Eukaryota > Metazoa > Chordata > Lepidosauria > Squamata > Anolidae > Anolis > Anolis sagrei. The sequence goes on from NW_026847549.1 coordinate 10,608,100, forward strand.
CTACAACTCCCAAATGTCAAGTCTATTCTCCCCAAACTCCACCAGTGTTCACATTTTGGCATATTGAGAATTTGTGCCAAGTTTGATCCAGATCCATCATTGTTTGAGTCCACAGTGCTCTCTGGATGTATGTATGTATGTATGTATGTATGTATGTATGTATGTATTTCTCGCATTTCTATCCCGTCCTTCTCAACCCCTGAAGGGGGACTTAGGATGGCTTACAATGGGCCCTGTTACAAAGCCATTACATAACAAATTACAGTAATTAAAACCACAATTAAACATAAAAACATAATTAACAATACACAAGCCATCGTTAAAACAGTAAAACAGTCTCATCAGCCATATCATCTTTCCAGTCACATTCCCTTACAAGTGCTGCTTGCATCTATTGTCCAAAAGCCTGGTCCCAAAACTATGCCTTTAATTTCTTACAAAAAGCTAGGAGGGAGGTGGCCGATCTTACTTCAGTTGGGAGTGTGTTCCATAGGCAGGGGGTCACTGCAGAGAAGGCCCTAGAAACTACAACTGCAAAACTCAAGGTCAACGCCCACCAAACTCTTTCCAGTATTTTCTGTTGTTCATGGGAATTCTGTGTGCCATTTGGTTCAATTCCATCTGGTGGAGTTCAGAATGCTCTTTGATTGTAGGTGAACTATAAATCCAGCAACTACAACTCCCAAATGACAAAATCAATCCCCCCCCAACCCCACCAGTATTCAAAGTTTGGGCGTATTTCAGGTATTGGTCCAGTGAATGAAAATACATCCTGCATATTGGATATTTACATTACGATTCATAACAGTAGCAAAATTACAGTTATGAAGTAGCAACGAAAATAATGTTATGGTTGGGGGTCACCACAACATGTGGAAGTGTATTAAGGGGTTGTAGCATCAGGAAGGTTGAGCAACACTGCAATAGATGATTAATAAAAATCATAGACGCATAGAGTCGGAAGAGATCACAAGGACCATTCAGTCCAACCCCCTGTCATGCAGGAAATGAACAGTCAAAGCACCCCCAACAGATGGCCATCCAGCCTCTGCTCAAAAATCTGCAGAGAAAGAGACCCTACCATGTTCTGATGATTCTGGGAGTTACACACTAGAGATGCACATTCTCAATTATTACAGCCTTGTATGTGAGGACAAATAATAATTATGGTAGTTTTCTCCCCATTGAAGGAGAAAATGAATATTGTTGGTTCTCCCATCTAAGTAATAGCTTCAGTTAGCCTTGCTTAGTTTCCATGATCAGACAGAATCCAGTGTCTTTAGGGTATTAACAGGGAAAACTAGCTGATCCCTAACCCATCTAAAACACAGACATGTGCTTTTCACCTTAAGAACAGATAAGCATCCCGAGCTCTGAGGATGACCTGGGAAGGAATCCCACTGCAGCACACCCAAATACCCAGGAGTCACTCTGGACCGTTCGCTGACCTATAAGAAGCACTGCCTGAATATCAAGCAAAAAGTGGGTGCTAGAAACAATATCATACAAAGCTGACTGGCACAACCTGGGGATCACAACCAGACACAGTGAAGACATCTGCCCTTGTGCTAGGCTACTCTGCTGCTGAGTATGCATGCCCAGTGTGGAACACATCTCACACTAAAACAGTGGATGTGGCTCTTAATGAGACATGTCTGCGCCCCAAAATGGGGCTACAAAGTGGAATCCACGACATGCGAGTGTGGAGAAGAGCAGACCACTGACCACCTGCTGCAATGCAACCTGAGCCCTGCCACATGCACAAGGGAGGACCTTCTTGCGGCAACACCAGAGGCACTCCAAGTGGCCAGATACTGGTCAAAGGACATTTAATCAACTACCAAGCTTGCAAACTTTGTGTTTTGTTTGTTTGTTTAAAAATGCAATACAACTGTTTGGTTTGCTCCTGACATGATAGATAAATAAATAAATAAATAAATAAAGGCTATTAACTAGATACTTTTAACTAGAGATGACGGTTTCTCATGTCTCCCTTGAACCAAAGCTTGGAAAAGTTACTTATTCTGACTACAACCAGAATCCCTTTGTAGCAACACCGAGTAGGATATTTACTATTCCCTTCTTGTAATTAAAGAACTCTTGACAAGCCTCCAAGGAATCCAGGAACATACTGTGGATGTTGATTATTTAAAGAATCTCTTTCTTTCTCTGTATTCTCCACGGAGGTTTTCAAGGCACTCTGAGGAAAGTAGTTGTGAATTAAAAAGACTGCTGGGGTGAATTACGACACCCTAGATATCCATATTATTAACAGCATAATTGTTATTCCAGTGAGGCTTACATTTTGCCAGCTATCTTTAAGTAATAATAAAAGAACACATCAGGGCCCATTAACTGGAAGCACCGTAAGGCTTTAAAGTTCACTGGGTTTTGTGTCAGTTGCAGCATTAAAGATTCCACAAGTAAAACCCATTTTGCTTTTCTAATTAAATGTATTACATCTTAAAGCTAAAGGGGCAGGGATCAAAGATCTGTAAAATAATGGCCTACATAAGAGAACCTTTGAAGGGAAAACAAGACTAGATAGCCACGAATACAAAAAACGTATTGTTTGGGAGGGAAAGGGGGGGGGGATGTATAATTGGAACTGGTTGCTGATTCTGTGTACATCTTATGTGTGATACACTCAACATCGGGTTTCTAGAGCCAAAATGTGGCTCTCCATATTTATGGTGAATTTTATTATTCATGGATTAGATTCTCTTTAGATGTTCTCTCTCTCTCTTTTTGAACATAGAGAAAACCAAAGTGTTTTTCCAGCAGTCACCATCCAATCCCTCTCCAATGCCAGAAATACAGCTTAATGGTGTAACATTAGAAAATGTTGACTATTTCCACTACCTTGGCACCTCTCCACAAAAGTCAACACTGACACTGAAATACAACACTGCCTGAGCTCTGCGAGTGCAGCTTTTTTCCGAATGAAGCTGAGAGTGTTAGAGGACCAGGACATCCATAGGGATACCAAGGTGCTTGTTTATAAAGCTATTGTCCTCCCAAACCTGCTATATGCCTGCAAAACATGGACTATGTACAGATGTCACAATCAACTCCTAGAACGATTCCATCAGCACTGCCTCCAGAAAATCCTGCAAATATCTTGGGAAGACAGGTGGACAAATGTCAGCATGCTGGAAGAAGCAAAGACCACCAGCATTGAAGCGATGGTCCTCCACCATCAACTCTGGACCTGCCACATTGTCTCAATGACTGACCACTGTCTCCCAAAGAAGTTGTTCTACTTTGAACTCAAGAATGGAAAATGGAATGATGGAGGACAGGAAAAGAGATTTAAAGATGGGCTCAAAGCCAACCTTAAAAACTGTGGCATAGACACCGAGAACTGGGAAGCCCTGGCCATTGAGCGCTCCAGCTGGATATCAGCTGTGATCAGCAGTGCTGTAGAATTTGAAGAGGCATGAATGGAGGACGAAAGAGAGAAATGTGCAAGAGGAAGAGCATGTCAAGCCAACCCAGACCGGGACCGTCTTCCACTGGAAACCATGCCCTCACTGCAGGAGACATGCAGGTCAAGAATAGGGCCCCAGAGTCACCTACGTACCCACCACCAGTATACCGACCTTGGGGGACAATCTTACTCGGACAATGAGGGATCGCCTAAGTAAATAGATGTTCTCTTTAGGAACCTCTAGGTTTAAGAGTACAGGAACCCTAAAGACAATCCCTCTTTAAGAATGTCTAGGTCATCCAGTGGAAGTCTTGAGTTAGTGGAGGTTGACCATAGTATTACACCGGAGGGATACAAATCCCTACAATAGTGACTGGTTTAATAGAAAAACAATTACAATTTTAAAGAATTTTGCATTTTAGTAGAGGTTTCCCCTTGACATTAAGTCTAGTCGAGTCTGACTCTGGAGGGTGGTGCTCATCTCCACTTCTAAGCTGAAAAGCCAGCGTTGTCCGTAGACACCTCCAAGCTCATGTGGCCAGCATGACTGCATGGAGCGTCATTACCTTCTTGCCGGAGCCTCAGTGGTGCAATGGGTTAAACCCTTGTGTTAGCAGGACTGCTGACCGAAATCTTCACTTCGAATCTGGGGAGTGAGGTGAGCTTCCCTCTGTCAGCTCCAGCTTCCCATGGGGGAACATAAGAGAAGCCTCCCACAGGATGGTAAAACATCCGGGCATCCCCTGGGCAATATTCTTGCAGACGGCCAATTCTCTCACACCAGAAGCGACTTGCAGTTTTTCAAGTCACTCCTTACACCAACCCCCCCCCCCCCCCCCCACAAAACAAAACCCTTTCTGCTGGTCACATTTGCGTGTTTTCGAACTGCTCCATCATGGAAATCCAAACGATGTCCTGTTTAACTATTGTTAATATTTCTGTTTTATTTTTCTACTTTTCATGTTAATCTCCGAGTTTTTAAAAATTGTAATGTCAACTACATTTCTGTGATTCGTGTTGTTTATAACTATCTAAAACTCCATTTCTGTAGCAAATTATATGGCACCTAGTTGTGTGATTTATCCTGTGTCCAGAAGATATTGAGTTGGGTTGTACAGTTACTGTTGGAAGTCAATATAAAAGAGAGAATAAGCACATACATTGAAATGAAGGGTTCTGCAGAGAATACAGAACCTCGGTGGTTACTTCTCAGTATTGATTGAATTGATATCCTTCCTGACTTTTAATATGGTACTCAAGGTGGATGCAAACATTAAAAACAGTTAAGGAAACTGCTATAATAAAACATGATGTTTAAATGGGTTTAAAAGGCAAGAAAAGGGAAAAATGCAGAGCACACTTCATTACAGAGACCCTTCTGCTTGAGCAAGTTAAGAGCCAAAAGCCTGACAAAACTGAACAATCTTGTCCCACAGACAAAGAACCAACTGAACTTCCCATTGGTGTGAACTTCCCGTTAGTTCCAAAATTTGGGAGCAGCCACCAAGAAGGCTCTTTCATGTGTTCCTAGCCAATACAGCTTTGATGATGGTGGGATGGACAGAAAAGCCCCACCCTGAAGATCCTAAAAGTTGGGCAATTGGTTGACCATGCAGGGCGAAATCTGATGGCATTCAGATTTTTGGACAATCACTTCCATGATCCCTAAATGACCTTCCCCATGATCTTCCAAAGATGGCTGGGTGCCTCACCAAATGACGGCACCCAGAATTCCATAGCATTGAGCCATAAAAGTTAAAGTGGTGTCGAACTGCATGAATTTTACAGTGTAAATGCATCCCAAATCTAATAACCAAGGTAGAATAGAAAGTGTGTTAGTGCAGAAACAGCTTTAGTGACCTGTAAGACAAAGGATACACCTGTACATTTAGACAGAAGCCTTTGAAAGGAATTGGAATCAGGTAATGAGCTTATGGAGCCCCCGGTGGCACAGTGGAGCCCCCGGTGGCGCAGTGGGTTAAAGCACTGAGCTGCTGAGCTTGTTGATCAAAAGGTCGCAGGTTCGATTCCGGGGAGCGACGTGAGCTTCCGCTGTCAGCCCTAGCTTCTGCCAACCTAGCAGTTTGAAAACATGCAAATGTGAGTAGATCAATAGGTACCACTCCGGCGGGAAGGTAACGGCGCTCCATGCAGTCATGCCGGCCACATGACCTTGGAGGTGTGTACGGACAACGCTGGCTCTTCGGCTTAGAAATGGAGGTGAGCACCACACCCCAGAGTCAGACATGACTGGACTTAATGTCAGGGGACTACCTTTACCTTTACCTAATGGGCTTATACTATTTCATATCACTCTCAAAGACAGCTTTGCTCTCAAACATTCCAATACACACACAAACACACACGCACCAAACTTTATTACAGTCCATGGACCTGCATCTGAGCAAATGAAAGTCATCCTTACTTTGCTTTGAGGGTCTCCTCTTGAAAATTCCACCTGGGGTTCTCCACAAGTTGCAGCTCCCGCAAAACACTCCCGGGTCTGTAGGCGGAGTTGATGACCATGCTAAGGACCTGCCAGAAAAAGAGTAGAGGGGCTTGGTTTTCGGAGGATCCTGTGCCATGAATTGAGAAAGGGACCAAAGGTCTATGCAAGTCGATAGATAATCCTAGGATCCCTTTTAATCACAGTGGTCCCCAACCTTTTTTTTTTTTACCAGGGACCACTTTGACCAGAGATCACTCTCCAACATTAGTACCAAAATAGTTACAAATCAGTTTTTGGTTACCTTTAGATTTGGTTTGGTTATTTGGGGTGCGGATTCAGAAAATTGCATTGGATAGATAGACCACATCAGTAATAGTTTCTGATATAGAACATATGCCATCCAATAATCGCCATCTGCTCACCCACAGAAAACCATATTTAATAAGCCTCAGCACTATAAGGGTTTTCGCGACACCAGTTGCTCTAGTTGCAACCATATTGCAAACCACTTTTAATAATCTAGAGCTGATGTGGTAGTTGTAATCTTTTGTGGGTAGTCAGCTTCTAGAGTCATCTTAGGTCACCATAAGCTGGAAATGACTTGAAGGCAACATCAACAAATTGAAGGAAATGTCAGTCTAGTGTTCAGTAGCTGTGTCAAAGTCTAATCCCACATTGGGGATATTTTATGCCAACATATTGGGAATATCATCTTTTGCCAGTCCTCCAAACATCCCTACTCTTAACATAAACTGTGCCAAATACATCTATTTGAACCCTTCCCAAAATGGTCACAGGAATGATAGTATGAAAAAGAGTCCTTGGATGTCCCTTGTCACTTAAAAAAGTATCTCCTGGCTGTAAAATGGACCACAGGCACCCAAAACATGGTGAAAATACCTCTTGAGTCTCCCTTAGAATGTGTTTGGGGTCTTGGGGGCTAATTTCTTTTTCTGGAAGGAGGTGAGATGGGGTTGCATCACACAGCGCCGCATAGGAGCTTAGCTGGCCCTCTCTTCTCAAGTTTCAATTATCCTGTCTCTCAGATTGTCTCCTATTTCAACTATCCTGCCCTTAGGATTGCTAGAAAGCTGTATTTTAATTCAGCAAGAATATAAGCAAGGAGGAAGGACAAGTTAAACATGAGCCAACAATGTGATGGGGTGGCAAAAAAGTCAATGGTATTTTGGCCTGCATCAATAGGAGTCTAGTTCTAGATCCAGGGAAGTCATGCTTCCCATGCTCTATTCTGCCTTGGTTAGACCACACCTGGAATATTGTGTCCAATTCTGGGCACCACAATTCAAGAGAGATATTGACAAGCTGGAATGCCTCCAGAGGAGGGCGACTAAAATGATCAAGGGTCTGGAGAACAAGCCCTATGAGGAGCAGCTTAAAGAGCTGGGCATGTTTAGCCTGAAGAAGAGAAGGCTGAGAGGAGACATGATGAGGGCCATGTATAAATATCTGAGAGGAGGAGGTCATAGGGAGGAGAGAGCAAACATGTTTTCTGCTTCCCTGGAGATTAGGACACAAACTACAGGAAAGGAGATTCCATCTGAACATTAGGAAGAACTTCCTGACTGTTCAGCAGTGGAACTCTCTGCCCTGGAGTGTGTTAGAGGCTCCTGCTTTGGAAGCCTTTAAACAGAGGCTGGATGGCCATTTGTTGGGGGTGCTTTGAATGTAATTTTCCTGCTTCTTGGCAGGGGGTTGGACTGGATGGCCTATGAGGTTTCTTCCAACTCTATGATTCTATGAAGGAGAGCCTTGGCTATAGGGAATGTTGTGCGACAAAGTGCAATGCTCACCTCTTTAAGGACTAGCACGCACTTCCCTGGGCCCACAGACTGGGGCAGCTCTGCCAACCTTCCTTTGTTCAGATGTGGTCCTGAGAAGCAGCGATGGTTGATGAACAGGGCTGGGCAGCTGTACCTCCCGTTGATGGTACCTGCAGAGAGGAGACACACAGTCCCATGTTTCTCCTACATCCTCACTTTGAATGGCTTGCTCTCCCCCAGATTCATCCACCTTCTTAGAAGGGAGAGATAAGAGCAATCTGGAGAGAGTTGTTCACAGTTACATCATGCAGAAGAAAGATTTCTAAATGCGGTTGAACTATTTCAGCAACTAAAAACATGCTCTCTTTTTACACTCCTGGGTAGAGCAGGGATTCAAATATTCAGTAGGGCTTCTGTCCATGAAAGAGAAAGTTATTCAGGACTGGCATTTTACTCTGAGATTAGAGAAAAAACTCACCCATTGCTTCTGCCTGTGGAATAACACAGGGGTCGTGTATCATCTTTTCAACAGGCACTCCAGGTGGTACCCTATTGGATGACAAAACTATGTGAAATGTGGAGATACAGGTAAGCCATCACTTGAGACAAAATGCCACATTTCAGTGGGCTGCTGTATGGCCATGTTCCAGAAGCATTCTCTCCTGAAGTTTCACCCACATCTATGGCAGGCATTCTCAGAGGTTGTGAGGTCTGTTGGAAACTAGGCAAGTGAGGTTTATATATCTGTGGATGTCCAGCTTGGGAGAAAGAACTCTTGTCTATTAGAGGCAAGTGTGAATGTTGCAATTGACGACCTTGATTAGCACTGAATAGCCTTGCAGCTTCAAAGCCTGGCTGCTTCCTGCTTGGAGAATCCTTTATTGGGAGACGTTAGTTGGCCCAAATAGTTTCTTGTCTGGAATTCCCCTGTTTTCTCTGTGTTATTCTTTATTTGCTGACCTGATTTGAACAAAACCTGGCTACCAGTATTTAAAAAAACCTCTCAAATCAGGATAGCAAATAAAGAACAATACTCAGAAAATGGGGAATTCCAGACAAGAAACAATCAGGGCCAGCTAACACCTCCCAACAAAGGATTCCCCCAGCCAGGAAGCAGCCAGGCTTTGAAACTGCAAGGCTATTCAATGCTAGTCAAGGTGGCTAATTGCAACATTCATGCTTCCCTCAAACAGGCAGGAGTTCTTTCTTCCACCTTGGACATTGTGCAGATATATCAACCTTACTTGGCCACATTTATTAGCACTGAATAGGTGTCTATGGACAATGCCGGCTCTTCAGCTTAGAAATGGAGATGAGTACCACACCCCAGAGTCGGACATGACTGGACTTCATGTCAGGGGAACACCTTTATCTTTGCTTTAGCCTTGCAGCTTCAAAGGCTGGCTGCTTCCTGCCTGGGAGAATGTGAATAATTTCAACAGAAAGAAGGAGACCATAAAAATGAACAAAATCTTTTACCAGTATTAAAAAATCTCTAAAATCAGGACAGCAAATAAAGAACAACACTCAGAAAACAGGGGAATTCCAGACAAAAAACAATCAGGGCCAGTTAACACATCCCAACAAAGGATTCCCCCAGGCAGTAAACAGCCAGGCTTTGAAGCTGCCAGACTATTCAGTGCTAATCAAGGTAGCCAATTGCAACATTAACACTTGCCTTTAACAGACAAGGGTTCTTTCTCACAACCTCTAAGGATGTGTGCCATAGATGTGGGTGAAACATCAGGAGAGAATGCTTCTTGAACATGGCCAGGCAGCCCAGAAAACTCGCAGCAACACAATGATTCTAATTATGAAAGTCTTTGATAACACATTGTCACAACCCAATTGCTATGTGCCCCCTTGCATGCATGTGAACATCAAAACTTCCATTTTAGCCAACAAGCCCCAAATGGTAAAGATTCTTGCTGGGCAGGATTCTGCTCATAAGGTTTTTTTTTTTTATCATCCAGGAATCACATTTTTAGCCTTTTTTTAAAGCATTTTCCAACATGGTTTGCCTAGCCTTGTCATCCAGAAAACTGATGAATTTCAGATGTGTTTGGATACATGTACAACCAAGACATCCTTTACCTCCATTAATTTGGGTGAATGGAGTTGAAGACTGGAAGGGCCAAACTGGGAAATCTGGGGAAACTGGTTTAGTACAACTCTTGTGAGCAATCTCACACTATTCCTGAGGCAGGAATTCATTCCCCCTCATTTTCTGACAACGAAGTCAATTTAATTTCATTAATTCAAAGAAAACAAGACATCCCTTTAGGATCCACAGACCTATTTGCACACATGCATGACCAAACACAGAATGAAGCCCATCACATTTGCAGAGGCAGTTTCTGTCCACGCTGGCAACATCATTTCCAGATGGTATCTTGGCACACATAACTTCCTAAGCTGCAGAATCCCAGCCATTATGTTTAGCTGTTCTGTGCCATCCTAGAATGTAAATCTTAGTTATTTACATATTAAAGCTGCTTTGTTATTTACATGTTAAGTGCCTACTTACTTCTTTTCGGGTTGTACGACAGCAATCTTTCTCTTCCTCTGTACTGCAAAAACAAGAGGGACAACACAAGCAATTTGGGTCAAAGATGTTCGCAAATATCTTACAGATTCTATTCCTTGGACAGGAGGAAACCCTTACGAATCATCAGTAACGATCATCTCAGTCTACAAACCCATAAGAATTATTTTGTTGGATTGGATCAGTGGTTCCCAACCTTTTTTTGACCAGGGACCACTCTCCAAGATCAGTACCGAAAGGGTGACGAATCAGTTTTGGTCAACTTTAGATTTCGTTTGGTTATTTGGGGTGCTGATTCAGAAAATTGCATTGGATAGACCACATCAGCTCTAGTTTCTGATACAGAACATGCTCCATCCAGTAGTCACCATCTGCTTGCTCACAAAAAGCAGAAAGCGCACAGAAGGGCAGACTCCCAGAGTTGTGTCCAACTCTGGGAGTCGCTGCTCATCTTCATTTCTAAGCTGAAGAACCAGTGTTGTCTGTAGACATCTCCAAGGTCATGTGGCCAGCATGACTTTATGGAGCGCTGTTATCTTCCCACTGGAGTGATACTACTCGCATTTATGTTTTCGAACTGCTAGGTTGGCAGAAGCTGGGCCTAGCAGCAGGAGCTCACGCCGCTCCCCGGATTCATACAAACCAAACATACAGAATAAATAAACTTTATTTATATGCCGCTCCCTCTCCCCTAGGAGACTTGGAGTGGCTTGGGGACTACCTGTATTGCACTTCACTGAAGTTCAAAATGCATTATAATGTATTGTCGAAGGCTTTCATGGCCGGAATCACTGGGTTGTTGTAGGTTTTCTCGGGCTATATGGCCATGGTCTAGAGGCATTCTCTCCTGACGTTTCGCCTGCATCTATGGCAAGCATCCTCAGAGGTAGTGAGGTTCTGTTGGAACTAGGACGCAAGGGAACAATGGCTTCAAACTACAAGAGAGGAGATTCCATCTGAACATGAGGAAGAACTTCCTGACTGTGAGAGCCGTTCAGCAGTGGAACTCTCCGGAGTGTGGTGGAGGCTCCTTCTTTGGAAGCTTTTAAACAGAGGCTGGATGGCCATCTGTCAGGGGTGATTTGAATGCAATATTCTGCTTCTTGGCAGGGGGTTGGACTGGATGGCCCATGAGGTCTCTTCCAACTCTTTGATTCTATGATTCTTAGATGCAGGTGAAACATCAGGAGAGAATGCCTCTAGAACATGGCCATATAGCCCGAAAAAACCTACAACAACCCATTATAATGTACTTGGAACTGCATCATATGATAATGTAAATCCAACCATAGATGTGGCCAAAAATAATTCCTCCTGAATAAGCCTATGTAGGAGTGAATGGTAATTAACACGGTTACTCTTTAGATTGGGAAATTAGATGTGCTTAATTGCTCTTACATTACAATCTTGTCTGCTGATATGTGTGCTCTAAACAGTTATGCCACTATTTTGTTGAAACATTACACTAATAGACCCTACGGAGCACTTCACATGTTTGCTCATCTTATTTTTATGGGATATGTACTTAACCAAAATACTAAAACAATGCCGGTATTCTTGCATTTAGAAGAACATGTTACGCAATTAAATTTTGCAAGCCTGATTACCCTCGGGGTTCTCTTTTTTCTTCTTCACTCATTGCATTCACAATGAGCAAGGGCTGAACGATTCTGCCTCGGCTGCATTCTCCCAAATTAGGTACGGCTCTCAGCTTTGAAAGCCAAACATGTTTTGCTCTTAGAACAAAACAAAAACAGCAATATGTTTTCAAATCCATCTAGGAAGCAACAATGCAAAGAGAAAGAATGCACTTTTCAGGACTGGTGACAATCCCATCCATCATGTCTCCTGGATCTTAACTCTGAAGACGAAAATAGGAAGTCGTGTCTTACAACGCATTATCCGTATTCTGGCTTATTTGGAAGCCATAAATTATAGTTAACAGCAAAGAGAAAAGACGAGAATTATTGTACAAACCTGACCCAATCAGTGGCCCCAGACGCCACAAAAATAATCCTGGGCAACATAGCATGTATTTGTCCTTTCCTGCTTTATAGGTCTATGGACCGATACTAATGACAAAGGATTGCTCCAATGTGCCAAGCTAAAGCCTTGCCACAACCCCCACAATCAAGGCCACATTGCAGTGCTTTGCAAAATCTAATTCCCTCCTACCGATCAAGCTGTAAATGCTGAAACACTACGGCGAAGGTTAACTATATAAATCTGCTGTTTCATGTACTTACAAATTGGTTTATGCGGTGCCAGGAGCCTGTAAGCATTCGCTTCGCACCACCCAACTGGGAATATGTCCATCGATTCTACATCAACTATGTATTCTGGAGCAGGGACCTGTAAACCTATAAACACAAATTTATAATGTAATTTTTAAAGCTAAGGAAGGAAGCGACAGGAGACAAAGAAGCACAGTTTTCTCAAACACAGAGAAAAAGATAAGATGTGTAGCAGAAGGGAAGACAAATCAGCCCTCTCCTCCAACAGCATCCATCCTTCATCATCTATGCTGCACACAAACAAAGAAAAATATGACCGTCTTGTTTTTTTAAAGCAGTAACATTATGTTTTTAAAAAGTGTGCATTAACCAATGCATTCAGATGCTATATGCAGATGGGTTGCTGTGAGTTTTCCGGGCTGTATGGCCATGTTCCAGAAGCATTCTCTCCTGACTTTTCACCCACATCTATGGCAGGCATCCTCAGAGGTTGTGAGGTCTGTTGGAAACTAGGCAAGTGGGGTTTATATATCTGTGGAATAATGTCCAGGGTGGGCAAAAGAACTCTTTGTCTATTTGAGGCAAGTGTGAATGTTGTTAATGTAAGATTAGTGTAATGTGAATGTTTAAATGTAATTTTGTGCAATGCCTGTGAATGTAACCTGATTGCATTAGCAGAGAGTGTATTGACTCTGAAAGGGTTAATCAGCCAAGTCTCTAATGAACTGTGAAGTTAAGTTGTGACCCTGAGTGTGCCTGGAACGCGTAGGGAGGATCCAGAGATAAGATTTTGTTCATCCTTCTTACTTTGGTGCTTTTGTCTTGTTTCTGTTCTTTTTGGTTGGGTGTCAACTCGAGTGTGTGCTGTATATTTGCTCTACTCAGTAAAGCTATACGTTTGCTTTTACTGAAGTCTCAATGTGTTCATCCTTCTAAGCTTCAAAGCTTCTGTCACACTTTGACAAAGGGTTATGGGCCCCGGAGCTGAAGAAGGATCTTGTTCTTGCAAGTGTGCATGTATCCGCAGCGAGGGGATGCTATTCTTGCAACAAGCCTGGACATCTGGCCAGAGATTGCAGAGTCAAGAAAAGTCAACTCAGAGGGGAGACCGCCAGATGCCACTGAAGGTGTGTTCGTGAGTCAGCGGCTGGGCTTAAATTCAGAGTACAAGGGTCTCCTGGAGATGAGAATTGGGCCACCTTGATTAGCATTGAATAACCTTGCAGCTTCAAAGCCTGGTTGCTTCCTGCATATGCTTACAGAACAATACCATTATCTATGCTGTTCTTTTATCCCTATGTGTGTGAATTGCTCATATATGCAGGCTGAGCATCCTTTATCCAGAATTCCTATATCTGAAATACGTCAAAGCCCAAAATTAAGATAGGGACAGCTTTGCTTACAGTTGGTTAAATGTACAGAAACATTGTTTCATACAAAAAAAGTATTAAAAATTACCTTCAGCCTATGCCTATAAGATGTATATGAAACAAAAAAGGAATTTCAGGTGTAGAGATGGATCTCATTTCATGATGTAAACATCTTCGGGATTCCGAAATTTGAAAAATGCTGGGAGTTGTAGTTTGATGAAGCACCAGCCCTCTTTGAAAGAGAAAACTAAAGACTGTCTAAAACTAAAACTCCCAGGATTCCATAGCACTGAGCTAGGGCAGATAAAGTGGTGTCAAACTACATTTATTTATTTATTTATTTATTTATTTATTTATTTATTTATTTCAGTTACTTCTACCCCGCCCTTCTCACCCCGAAGAGGACTCCGGGCGGCTTACAAAGGCACAATTCGATGCCGGCATCATATAACAGTAGTAAACAAATAGCAGAAATTAACAATTAAACAACAGTTCCTGCATTACAACAATAAAACCAATAAAACCAATACAAACCCAATTACTCCTCATTGACGGTCAGTGTTCGCTATCTCATAGTCCAAATTCCAATTCCACATTGTCAATCCTATCAGTCCTAATCATCTGATTGTCCTTATCTAGTTGTCAGATTGCCCAAAGGCCTGGTCGCACAACCACATCTTTACTTTCCTCCTGAAGGAGAGGAGGGATGTTGATGCCCTAATTTCCCCCGGGAGTGAGTTCTACAGGTGAGGGGCCACCACTGAGAAGGCCCTGCTCCTTGTCCCCACCAACCTCACTTGTGATAGCGGTGGGGTCGAGAGCAGGGCCTCCCCAAATGATCTCAAACTCCGGGGTGGGACAGTGTAGATCAGGCATGGGCAAACTTGGGCCCTCCAGGTGTTTTGGACTTCAACTCCCACAACTCCTAACAGCCTCAGGCCCTTTCCTTTCCACCCTCAGCCACTTAAGGAATTAGGAATTGTGGGAGTTGAAGTCCAAAACACTCGGAGAGCCCGTGTTTGCTCATGCTTGGTGTAGATGCACCCTAAGTTATCTAACTTGGATATAAAATGTCCTCATCCCACATAAAAATATACAACAAATTTCACAATTATTTCACATTTGGAAAGACAACAATGTTGATTGGAAGCATACAAGACAATGATTATTACAGGAAGTGTGTTATGGTAGCAAGCAGTATTTTTGAGTTTGCTTTATGGATTCCAAATAATCCAAAATGGAGAGGGGTTCAAAACCCAATGCAGAAAACCAGAAGGATGAAGATTAGCTGAGAAACAGAAGAAAAAATCCATAAAGATCAAATCTTCTGAGAATATGTCAGTTTTAGGAATGGTGTGTGGAGATATCAGTGTGAATTGAATTCTAAAAATTTACTACATTGGAACTCGATTTGCCTTCTGTTATTTAATAGATGCATTTCCCTCTGAATACCTGAGAAATATATGTTATTGCTTATGGAAATGCAAGCCCTAAAATTCAGAATTGGATCCAAGCACAGTGAAAATTCAATCCGAGCATACTGTTTTATTTACTTTGTTTCATATCCTGCCCTCTCTCCCTCGTAAAGGGACTCAGTGAAAATTAACAATGTGGATCACAAGAGAGAAAGTAACATAAAACAGTAACTGAGAAATAACGCTAAAAATGACAAATGCTTCATTTTCTTGGCTGAAACATGGAAAGAGAGGGAGGACTCTATCTGGTTTGAAGCCATTGAAGTCTATCTGGTGCTGGCATTATTAGCTTGGAAGAGATACTTTTTAATTACGAATTCCAGAATATCCACCAACCATTAGATCTACTAGCCATGTTGGCTACAAAATTCTGGGGTTTGTTGTTGTTGTTGTTGTTGTGTGTCTTCAACTTACCCTCAAAATGGAGCCACATTAATCTTCCTTTTACTGCTGAAACAGATGCCACACAGATTTCAGCTCGATTCTTGGGGTTGACGGCCTCAAGCTTCATATTTTTCGTAAAGCCTCGGCTGGAAACCTGAAAGACAGCCAAACAAATGACACTATCTAGAAGTATCCTCCACCCTGTGTGACTGTGGAGCAGAACAAACAACTCTGCATCTGCATGCTTGCCCACAATGCCCTACCTCATGCACAGAGGAAGAACTGTTTAAAGCTACAGACAATGCAGTCGCTGTTGCCCGTCTTTGGTCTAAAACTATTTAGCTGCTTGTGATCCCTTTTAATAATTTTTAAACTTATTTATTTATGCAATGCTTTTGACATGAAATAATTAACTAAACAAATAGAGTATTTATTTATGCCCTGCTTTATCTCTCCCCAAGGAGACTCAAAGTGGCTTTTTCATATATTACAGTAAACTCTCAGTTAACCCATTGCACCCATGGGGATTGGTAAATGCTGATAAATGTAGGCTCTGCTTGCTTGAGAATTGCTATTAAAATAGTTCTAATACTTCATAATATACACACAATACCATAAACTCTGTACTGACTTAATACTAATTCTGAAATACAGTAATTAAAAACAAAGACAAACCTAACTTAATGTAACACAGTTTTACTGTATTAGAAATACTGATTTTATTGTATTACTAACAGTACCCGCCACGCTTTGCTGTGGCCAACCTTCCCTCTTTCTCTTCTTTGTTCCTTCCTCCTTCCTTCCTTCCTTCCTTCCTTCCTTCCTTCCTTCCTTCCTTCCCGTCTTTCCTTCTCTTCTTCCTTCCTTCTCTATCTCTTTCCTTCCTTCCCCCTTTTTTTTCTCTTCTGCTGTCTCTTTTCTTCCTTCTCTCTTTCCTTCCCTCCCTCTTTCTCTACATCTCCCCCTTCCTTCTTTCCTTCTTTCTTTCCTTCCTTCTTTCCCTTTTTTCTTTCCTTCTCTCCTTCCTTCCTTCTCTAACTTTCCTTCCTTCCCCCTTTTTCCTTCCTTCCCTCTTTCTCTCCTTTCTTCCTTCTCTACCTCTTTCCTTCCTTCCTTCTCTCTTTGCTTCCTTCTCCCTTTCCTTCCTTCTTTCTTTCCCTTCCTCCCTCTTTCTTTCTTTCCTTCTTTCTTTCTTTCTTTTCTCCCCTTCCCTCCCTCTTTCTTCCCTTTTTTCTGTATTGTCATTTAGCTTTTCGTCATTTAGCTTTTTGGGGCTTTTTAAGTCCCTTCTGCTGTGTTTTTCAGTGTTTTTATGAGTGAAGGACATACATTGGGTTGTTAGGTGTCTTGTGTCCAAATTTGGTGTCAATTCCCCCAGTGGTTTTTGAGTTCTGTTAATCCCACAAACGAACATTACATTTTTATTTATATAGATGTATTAAAATATTTTATTTTAATTTTTATTTGAAGTATTATTTTTTAGATATTTTTTGCCAGTTGCTCAAATTCTTGCAAACTGAGAGTCTCTTGTATAATTGGATGTAAAGAAAAAGAGAAGGTAAGACAACATATAAAGTGAGAGACACGTGTACAAGATAGTGACATTGTCAATGATGAATATAAAAGCGCGGGATCACCACCACCATAATCACCCTCATCATCATCTTACATTTCTGAAGCATAATGGGGGAGCTGCTTCTGCTCCACACTGCTTTTGGTAATCTGCCCAGTCAAAGTCCTGGCTTGAATACCCTAAAGGAAGACAAAAACCACAAAAAACCATTTACTGATTGAGAACATAGACTTCTCAAATCTGTTGGATTACAACCCCCATCATTCATGGCCAACATTGGTGATACTAGTGTGGAATGATGGGGATTGACATCCAAGACATGACAGGTTTGGGAACGGTGTTTCACAAAATGAGCACTTTCAAACAAAACCCCCCTCCCTCCTTCTTTGTGGAATATGTGCAGTTATGGATGGAAACATCATTTGTTACTGTTCACATTCTTGCCGAATAATGCATTTCCTGATATATCAGAAACTCACAAGAGAAGAATATAGTAGCAGTGGTGATTCATCACACTTTGCAAAATCTTGGGAGGAATTACATTCTCCAGAAAAAACATTTTCTACTGCAAAACAAGGTGAGGAAAAATGTGCTAAGTCTATGTTTCATTTACAGGAGACAATGTTTCCTCCTGTTCCTTGTGAAAAATGTATTCTTTGCATTGGAAACTGATGTCAGTTTCTGTTTTAAATAATTCCACAAAAGATTTCACAAGCACTTGAGAACTGCGCAAACACATTTATCATCTTCCAAAGAGGCACGAATACTATGGAAAATATTAATGCTTGCCTGCAAGCATGAAGAATGTCAAGATTGACATTTATAGTGTTGCTACATCACATGAGCAGCATCGCCAAAGTAAACAACCGCTTTCCTAACACTATTAACATGTTCCCATTGACTTTTAAGACATAAGAGATTTGTGAAACCTAGATTGTGCTCAGAGTTTCAACCAATGATTGCAAAGATACAGAATGGGGGCTGCCTGGCTCGAGAGCAGTACGTGTGAAAAAGATCTTGGAGTCCTCATGGACAACAAGTTAAACATGAGCCAACAATGAGATGCGGCAGCTAAAAAGCCAATGGGATTTTGGCCTGCATCAATCTTTTTCTTCTTAGGCGATCCCTCATAGTCCAAGGATGATGGTCCTCCAATTCGGTGTCTTGGTGGTGGGTTCATAGGTGACTGTGGAGCCCTATTCTTGATCTGCATCTTCTCCCGCAGTGAGGGCATTGGTTTCCAGGTGGAAGGCGGTCTCGGACGGGGTTGGCTTGACGCACCTTCCTCTTGGCATGTTTCTCTCTTTCATCCTCTCATGCCTCTTCTAATTCTGCAGCACTGCTACGCACAGCTGACCTCCAGCTGGAGCACTCAAGGGCCAGGGCTTCCCAGTTTTCAATGTCTAGGCCAGAGTTTTTAAGGTTGGCTTTGAGCCCGTCTTTAAATATCTTTTTCTGTCCACCAACATTTTGTTTTCTGTTCTTGAGTTTGGAGTAGAGCAACAGCTTTGGGAGACAGTGGTCGGGCATCTGGACAACCTGGCTGGCCCAGCGGAGTTGATGGTGGAGGACCATCACTTCAATGCTGGTGGTCTTTGCTTCTTCCAGCATGCTGACGTTTGTCCGCTTGTCTCCCCAAGAGATTTGCAGGATTTTCCGGAGGCAGCGCTGATGGAATCGTTCCAGGAGTTGCATGTGACGTCTGTAGACAGTCCACGTTTCGCAGGCATATAGCAGGGTTGGGAGGACAATAGCTTTATAGACAAGCACCTTGGTATCCCTACGGATATCCCGGTCCTCAAACACTCTGCTTCATTCGGAAAAATGCTGCACTCGCAGAGCTCAGGCGGTGTTGTATTTCGGTGTCGATGTTGACTTTGGTGGAGAGGTGGCTGCCAAGGGAGCAGAAATGATCAACATTTTCTAATGTTACACCATTAAGCTGTATCACTGGCATTGGAGAGGGGTTGGCTGGTGTCTGCTGGAACAGCACTTTGGTTTTCTCGATGTTTAATGACAGGCTGAGCTTCTCGTAGGTGTTTAGAGTGGCTTGTAGATCTTCTTCTGAATGCACACAGATGACATTGTCATCAGCATACTGGAGTTCTATAACAGATGTTGTTGTAATAGGAGTCTAGTGTCTAGATCCAGGGAAGTCATGCTATCCACACTCTATTCTGTCTTGGTCTGACCGTTTTACCTAGAATCACACTGTGTCCAATTCTAGGCACCATTCTTTTATCTTTTTGTTAGTCCATACTTATTGAGCCACCCAAATTTTGGGTTTAACTGTATTGAGTCTGGGATTAAAATGTACCAAAATCATGCTGCTTTCTTAAATATTGGGGCTGGTTTTTTGGGTGTTGAGGTGCGCTTTACCTACTGCTCCTCTAAACTAGGAGCAAGACAGGTTCATTTCCATTTTAATAAATATAAACAAGCTCAAATCATAAACTGAGGAAGATTTCAGTCGCGGGCATTAAGCTCCAGCCAAGTCTGGCACGGCTGCAGCGAAGCACAAAGCGAACATTATGCAAAGTGCAGGCTCCTTGAGCTGCTAATGGAAATGTGCTTTCCTCTTAATAGCTCATAAAATAGACAATCACTGTTAACACTAAAAGAAAGAAAGAGGTCTATAAATCCAGCTTAATAAATATAAGCCGTGCCAAGTCAGTGCTTACATATGGTGGCAGCTAATGAATGTTAATTTGCTGGCTGGCAACCAAAAGCAAGCACAAAAGTACTATTTCTGGCCCCGAGAAATCTACTCAGCTTTTCTTTTGTTCCCATTTAGTGTAAATTTCATGACTACTATTAATCTGACTTAGAAATGGGTTGAAAGGGAAACTGAGACACTCAGTTACAAACACAGGCTGACTCCCTTTTTCCAATCCTGGCAAAGTTTAAACAAGGTTTCTATATGCATGCACATTTGCACATCTGTGTTCACTGCATGCCACTAGAGGAGTGGTTCTCAACCTGTGGGTTCCCAGGTGTGTTGGCCTACAACTCCCAGAAATCCCAGCCAGTTCACCAGCTGTTAAAATTTCTGAGAGTTGAAGGCCAAAACATCTGGGGACCCATAAGTTGAGAACCATTGTCCTAGACCAGTGGTTCTCAACCTTCCTAATGCTGCAACCCCTTAATACAGTTCCTCATGTTGTGGTGACCTCATAATGTAAATATAATGTAATGTAAATATCTGATATGCAGGATGTATTTTCATTCATTGGACCACATTTGGCACAAATACCCAATATACCCAAATTTGAATACTGGTGGGGTTGAGGGGGGAGGGTGTTGATTTTGTCATTTGGGAGTTGTAGTTGCTGGGATTTATAGTTCACCTACAATCAAAGAGCATTCTGAACACCACGATAGAATTGAACCAAACTGGGCACACAGACCCAACGTGGCCAACTGTGAATACAGGCGGTGTTTGGAGGTGATTGACCTTGGCATAGGGAGTTGTAGTTCACCCACATCCAAAGAACCCAGCTGACAATGGATCTGGACCTGGATCTGGACCTAACTTGGCACACAGACCCAATGTGGCCAACTGTGAATACTGGTGGTATTTGGGGAAAATTGACCCACGATTTTGGGAGTTGTAGTTTTATGGGAGAATAAAAAACATAAGGAAAGACTGACCTTTTTTCTATTAAAAAGCGTTACAAATTACTTAAGCTGCTTCTGCTGCTGTTGGTTCTCCTGATGCTGCTGGGCCACTCTAGGTCCCATATTGCATGGATTCTTTTTCCCTTGCCTTGAAAGGATGTGAGCCTCCCTCCAGCCTTGCGCGCTCTCCCTCGCCCATACATGCGCACCACGCTGTCATGCGCCAAGCCTGCCTACTCTCCCCTTCCTGCTTGGAGTCTCAGAAACAGCCCTCTCCTTGGCTATGAGGCTGGCTTGTGGGAGGATTTGCTGACAGTTCACAAAAAAAAGAAGAGAAGGGTGGGCAGAGAGAGCTTCAGCCTTCACTGCCAAAGGAGTTCATAAGACAATCAGAAATATGTGTTTTCTGATGGTCTTTGGTGACCTTTTTGAATCCCCCTCACAGCCACCCCAGGGATACTGACCCCTGTGTTGAGAAATGCTGCCTTAGATAATATGATAGAAGAAATAAGGGCTCAACACTATGAGAAGCAATGCCTCTGTGAGGACAGCTTCAGATATCTCAGAAGCTACAGGTTCTGTTTCCCAACCAGAAGGCAACTAGTAAAATATATCAAAATT
The DNA here is from genome assembly GCF_025583915.1 of Anolis sagrei ordinatus. Taxonomy (NCBI): domain Eukaryota; kingdom Metazoa; phylum Chordata; class Lepidosauria; order Squamata; family Anolidae; genus Anolis; species Anolis sagrei. Next base: position 10,629,580 of record NW_026847549.1, read on the forward strand.
AAGCAGAGATCAAGTGAGACTGTTACATGGAAATACAAACCTTTGGGAGGCGTGAGATGGACTCCATTTTTAAGGCACCACTGGACTGGCATGATCCCTAAGGAATCGGCATGGCAAAGGATCGTGGTGGCTGTTGCCTCCGGACAGAGGTCATCAATGGTTACTTGGACAAAATGGTGACTAAAAACCTGAAGGGAAGCAAATCACACAGTATTAGTTCCTCATGGAAACGCTTGCAATTGTAGATATCCAGTTCTGAGTTTTGCATCCTCATCATCCTCATCCTGTCTGGGATCCAGGAGGCTTATCAAAGTTACAACAGATATAGATAAAAAGGTACATCACAGTCATTAAAATACGATTAAGCTATCAATTAGATGATATACTCATGCATAAGTTTAGAAATTCCAGCCAAAAAAATAAACCCTGCAAAACTGGGTCAGCTTATCCATGGGTCAATGCAATGACTGTATCTTAACTATTATCCAAAAAAGAACCATCCCCTTCTCTGAATAGATAAATGGCAATAGGCAAGAGTTTGGTCCAGGCTTGAGCAAACTTTGGGCATCCAGGTGCTTTGGACTTCAACTCCCACAATTCCTAACAGCCTATCGGCTGTTAGGAATTGTGGAAGTTGAAGTCCAAAACACCTGGATGTCTGAAGTTTGCCCATGCCTGTGTTAAAGCTAAAAGAAAAAGCAAAAAGGCAAGACATCCCATTCCTTCAAACCCAGGATGAATAGGTGCATCTGCCATTCCCCATTTGAGATTTCTCACCTTTGTTACTGTGGCAGGGCAAATACTGCATGGCTCTTTTACATCCACTGCTTCCAACTTCATTCCCACCATGAACTGGTGGTTTTTCAAGTCAGCATGATCCTATAGAACATAAAGCGGGAGGTCCATGTCATTGCTGATGCCCTCTGAGAGAGTGCTAGAGTCTGGAGGAAAATGTGTACCACATTCCCAAAGCTTGGGCTTGTTTCACGATATGCTCACGTTCCTGCATTTCAATATGGGCAAACCGTTTTGAAAAATTAGAAATGCTGGTGATGGAATCTTAAAGTTGATTTGGATATGAACATCTGGGGCTTGTAAACCTGAGCCAAGATAATCCTCTGTATTCTACCCTCGTCACAACCAGAAATTCCAGCCTAGAATAACAGCTGTTATCACCTGTTTTCTCCAGTCTCTCTTCTTCTTTGAAAATATATCTACTTCCCCTTCAAATACATCTCTTTACTAACATTCAATAGATGGTGGAAACCGTATAAGGAGAGTCAAGGTCAGTAAGGAGTATTTTTTTTCCTTTTCTTGATCAATCTTGTTTGTTGGTTAACATCAAAAGTTGCATTAGAAAGTCTGGTGATCTTGAGAGAAAGGTAATAGTCCCTCCACTTTCACAAGGGTTTTATTTATTTATTTATAATATTTCTATCCCACCTTTCTCAGCCTGAAGGTGACTCAAGGTGGCTTACAAATTGGCAGCAATTTGATGGCACAACAGTCATAAAATACAATTAAAAACCATTTAGCACAACATTATAAAAATCCATACAAAAAAACATTAAAAACATATAATCAGTGTCTTCCTGTTAAACTCATTTTTCCAGTAGCATCGTCTAGCCGTTCCATGTTCACTCTTTCATAGTTCCATGTTTATCTGTTATGCTGCATTTCCAACAGCTTGTTCAAAGAGCCAGGTTTTTACTTTTTTTCATAAAGTCAGGAGGGAGGGGGCCAATCTAATATCCCTAGGGAGGGAGTTCCACAGCCGAGGGGCCACCACTGAGAAGGCCCTGTCTCTCGTCCCTGCCAAACATGCCTGCAAGGAAGGCAGGATCGAGAGCATGGCCTCTCCAGACAATCTTAAATTCCTAGATGGTTCATAAGGAGAGATACGTTTGGACAGGTAAGCTGGGCTGGAACTGTTTAGGGCCATGTATGTTGGTCCACATATGTGCAAAAGAGGAGTTGAATGCTCCCTCAGCACTGCTCCAGTTAGCAACCTGGCTGCCGCTCGCTAAACCAGTTGGAGTTTCTGAACAGTCTTCAAAGGCAACCCCATGTAGAGTGTTTTGCAGTAGTCTATATGGGATGTAACCACAGTGTGGACCACCGTGGCCAAGTCAGACTTTCCAAGCTATGGGAGCAGCTGGTGCACAAGTTTTAACTGTGCAAATGCTCAAGGTTAGGAGGACAAGATTGGCCTGAAAGTGGAAAACCTGCAATGTTCAAAAACCTTTTTTTAATCTGAAAGATCATGTCGCTAGAAGTCTGTGGTTACTCCAGCATGACTTGATGGTCAACATCTGCTAGATGTTGCCTCAGAATAGAACTGGAGAACTTAGGGATTCATAGGAGGCTAGTAACTGCTAGAAAACTCCATGTCCTCCAACGCATCTCCGATATGAACTTCCTGTGGAAGCTGACCATTGAGTCATGCTGGAGGACCTAGAGATTCTGAAAGAGAATATATTAACTAAATTCACAATCAATCAAATCCACAAAAGTTAAATCAGCAAATGTGGAAAGATGACTGTACTTCTCCCAAGGCTGCACCATTGAGAGGATGGGATCTTCAACAGCCTACTGGGCTTTCCAACTTCGAGTATGTACTACTGCCCAGCATGCTGGGATGGAGAAAAGAGTGAAGGGTTCCTCAACTTTCATCCCTACCACCATTTCCTTTTGATATTAAAGGGGGGGGGGGGAGAGAAAGGAATATAAGTGAGGGGTCAGAAAACTGACAGAGATAACTCCAAGGATGGAGAAAGCTGGTGGAGATGTATAGTAATACATATCCAAGCCCCCGGTTTGGCCAAGAAATCACCTGAGTTCTCCAGATATCCCCTTTCTCCCTTGAAACACTTGGCTAATTTTTGTGTTAATCCAAGGCAAGCTTGCAATACCTTGCTCTCCCGATCAACATCAAGCGCATTAAGCAAAAGCATGGGCTCTACCTCTGAGTAATAAAAAGCAAAGACAAATGAAGGGCAGAAGGATAGCTTGGAAACACATTAGCATTTAATCTAATTAATTAACATTAGCATGAATTCAGAAATTAATTTCCTAGCCCCAAATGTAATTGCTAATCCTAATGTAAGTAGGATAATTAAATAATAACAATTTCATAAGTCAACACTGATGCAAATCCCCCTGATTCGATCGGTCCCCTCTAGTTGGAACTAACAATTAGTTTTAGGCCTTCGTGTTAGTTATTTTAGTGCAAATTATAAAATTAATCATTTATGTTTGAAATTTTAAAAATCACTTAAATTGAAATCCAAAAAATATTGAATTAAAATAAGAGGAGAGATTGATAATTATTCATTCCATTAACATTGTTCTCCAGAATTCTTAAACATTACTGGTTGGGAATACTGGAAGTTGCTTGAAAACATCTAGAAGACCAAAGCTGGAGAATTATTGATTGAAACAGTGCCTTATAAATGTGTTGTTAAGATTTGAAAGTAAATTAGGAGTTTAAAAGAATGTTTTAATATTTCCAAGCAAACCAAAGCTGGAGAATTATTGATTGAAACAGTGCCTTATAAATGTGTTGTTAAGATTTGAAAGTAAATTAGGAGTTTAAAAGAATGTTTTAATATTTCCAAGCAAAAAAGACACTCCAATATATACGTTCAGGGCATGTACACAAGCATGCATATTCCTTCTAATTTCATCTAGAAATCATAAGTCAAATGTTAAAGCTTAGTGGTCATAATCTACACGCGTAAGTTGGTCAACCATGTCTGACTTATGCTGATTTAATCTATTGTTAATGGATGGCTCCTGCATCAGTTGATTTACCTGGGGTTTGCTTAAACCTCAAAAGGGCTGTCCAGTGCTGAACCTATTTGTGGGAAATGGCTTCAGAACCTTGGATAGTTCCTTCAAAGTCAAGAGTACAAGCTGGTGTGAACTCACAGGTCCACTGACATTTGCTTTCTCCGTTTTGCTTATGGGGAGCAACACTAAACTTTTGAGAAATGAAAATCTCCATAACCTTTTGGAAAATGAATATTCATAACCTTTTGGGAGAACCAGGAATTTTTGGAAAGGAATGAGATTGTAACCTTTTGAAAAGTATGCTCTTCCTGAGAAGAGTTAAAAACTCGCTTGAGTCAACCTTTGCGTTAGTGGTAAATATCCTCTAGTATTCATCCAATTAGGTTTTTCAGCTGTAAGACTGATATACCTAGATATCTCTTTGAACTGTTAGGGAGGAACAAAGATATGCCACAGCACCAAAAACAGCAATAGTCAAAGCAATGGTATTCCCTATGGATGTGAGAGTTGGACCATAAGGAAGGCTGAGCGAAGGAAGATAGATGCTTTTGAACTCTGGTGTTGGAGGAAAGTTCTGAGAGTGCCTTGGACAGCGAAAAGATCCAACCAGTCCATACCTCAAGAAACAAAGCCTGACTGCTCATTGGAGGGAAGAATAGTAGAGGCCAAGATGAAGCACTTTGGCCACATCATGAGAAGAAAGGAAAACTTAGAGAAGACAATGCTACTGGGGAAAATGGAAGAGAGGCCGACCAAGGGCAAGATGGATGGATGGTATCCTTGAAGTGACTGGATTGACCTTGAAAGAGCTGGGGGTGGTGATGGCCGACAGGGAGCTCTGGCGTGGACTGGTCCATGAAGTCACGAAGAGTTGGAAATGACTGAACGAATGAACAACAACAACAAAAAACAGCAGAGTTTCAGAAGTATTCTTTGGTCAAGAGACCAAAAATAAAGTAGTCGTCATTGAAATAACATAGCTGGTTTACTCATAAACTTCATGTATTCAGCATATGTACAGGTACATTGCATATCAATTCAATTACAGATAGGATTTGAAATGGGTTGTTGTAGGTTTTTCGGGCTATTTGGCCATGTTCTAGAAGCATTCTCTCCTGACGTTTTGCCTGCATCTATGGCAAGCATCCTCAGAGGTAGTAAGGATGCTTGCCATAGATGCAGGCGAAATGCCAGGAGAGAATGCTTCTGGAACATGGCCATATAGCCCGAAAAACCTACAACAACCCAGTAATTCCAGCCAATATATACAATATATAGGATTTAAACCAGTTTCTCTGTGCAGATACCATGGGGCATCTTTCTAAGAATCTTAACAGTCCAAAGTCTAAAGCATCTCTCTGTTCTGAGAATCTAATAGAGTCTGTACAGTCAGTTCTCTAAAGTATTCTGTTTCTACTGACTACTAAAAGCAAAATGTTTCTGAACTGGAGTCTGAGTCTGAACGGTCCCAGATCTGGTCACATGGTGTGCAGTCCCACCCACAACACAGAGTTAAGAAAAACTGCATACCAACACACACATAAACAATACAGTAAACAATCTGAATTATATACAAAACAAATTATTATTGGAGGCTTAAAGAAAGTTGCTATCTCCAACAAAACTATGCTGGATGGACCAAGTATTTGGGTAGATATGAAAGCGATCATGGTTCTAACTTAAGCATATGATACTAGTAAATATACTCGAAAAATTCAACTTAAAAATAAACAGCCTAGACTCCAGAGGAAAGTATATTATCTCCATATGTGTTTTCCATTCAAGATTAACTTCCATTCCAGGATATATTTCATAAAATTAAATAAAACCTTCTAGTGAGTGCATAATGTGAACCAACACGCAAGGATGATTAATTGGTGTCTGTATTACTCTGGGCTTCCAAGGGGCATTCCCTTTCTCTCTCTCTCTCTTTTTTTTTTTGGCAGCAGAGAAAAACTAAGAAAATACTGAGTTTTCCTTTTTTTAGCTTATCAGGTTTTTTTTCTCTTCTTCTTTCACTTCATTTTCTTTCAAAATGACCTGCTATTTTTATGGGTTATAGGATTTTGGGGCCTCTTGGTGACGCAGCGGGTTAAACAACTAATCTGCTGAACTTGCTGACCGAAAGGTTGGCGGTTCGAATCCAGGGAGCGGGGTGAGCTCCCACTGTTAGCCCCAGCTTCTGCCAACCTAATAGTTTGACAACATGCAAATGTGAGTAGATCAATAGGTACCGCTTCTGTGGGAAGGAAACGGCGCTCCATGTAGTCATGCCGGCCATATGACCTTGGAGGTGTCTATGGAAAATGCCTGCTCTTCAGCTTAGAAATTGAGATGAGCACCAAACCCCAGAGTCAGTCTCGAGTAGACTTAGTGGAAACCGTTCCTTTACCTATAGGATTTTTCATACTGATTTGTCTTTCTGGAATGCTTGGTGATTTGAAATATTTATATTCATGCCCATGTGGACTATTTTGCTTTGTTGGAGTATTTTGGAGAAGAGAAAATAAGTATGAATATTGCTTTTTTCCCTCTCTTGGTGACAGCTGGAAAGTTATTGTTTCCAATAGGTGGATTTTAATGCACAAAATGGGGTGATTCCAGCACTGATGGATGATATAGGAACGATAGTACTTTAATAACAGTAATTCCACTATCTGTGCTTCAGTAGAACGAGGCCTTTTTGAAAGCATTGGCAATGAACTAAGAGCTATATGTAGTGCAAGATAGTTGCACTTCTTTGCAAGTCACCGCCTTCTCCTTTTATTAAACCTGCAGAGTTTTCTCTTCAGAAATATCCTCACTGCAGGGAGTCCAAATTCACAAATAAGAAACACCAGCTCAAGTATATATTGCTTTGACAATCATAGCAGGTGAGAAACTGAAATCGAGGCAAGGACGACAATGAGAAAAGGCATGAATCTCAGATATGGAATTAATCTGGAGAACACTGTCTTTGAACAAGAGAAACCATGAAATAAACATTTATTTTAAGTAATACTAGCTTGGCTACCTGGTGTTGCGCTATGCTACTCTGCTGCTGAGTATGCATGCCGAGTGTGGAACACATCTCACCACGCTAAAACAGTGGATGGGGCTCTTAATGAGACATGCCGCATTATCACGAGGTGTCTGCGCCCTACACCACTGGAGAAATTACACTGCTTAGCCGGTATTGCACCACCTGACATCCGCCGGGAAGTAGCAGCCAATAGTGAAAGGACCAAGGCAGAAACTTCTCCAGCTCATCCCCTGTTTGGGTATCAGCCAGCACGTCATCGACTTAAATCTAGAAATAGTTTTCTAAGATCTACAGAGACACTCGCTGGAACACCTCAGCAAGCGAGAATCCAAAAGTGGCAGGCTCAAACCCAGAACCTCAATCCAATGGCTGATACCAAATGAGAGACTCCCCCCTGGGCACACAGAAGACTGGGCCTTGGAAGGCGCTGAACAGACTGCGCTCTGGCACCACGAGATGCAGAGCCAACCTTAAGAAATGGGGCTACAAAGTGGAATCCACGACATGCGAGCGCGGAGAAGAGCAAACCACTGACCACCTGCTGCAATGCAACCTGAGCCTGCCACATGCACAATGGAGGACCTTCTTGCGGCAACACCAGAGGCACTCCAAGTGGCCAGATACTGGTCAAAGGACATTTAATCAACTACCAAGCTTGCAAACTCTGTGCCTTTTGTATGTTTGTTTGTTCTGTCAAAAATGTAATACAACTGTTCGGTTGCCTGACACGATAAATAAAATTTAAAAAATAAAATACCCGGTGTTGTCCGGATTATTTGAAAAAGTCATTTTTTTTTATTTTACAAAATGCATAAGGTTGTGGATGAACTACAACTCACATCATGCCAGGTTAATCCCCTGAAACTCCATCAGTAGTTAAAGTTTGTCATGTTGGACAAGTTTGCTCTAGATGCATCAACGGTGGGGTTCAGTGATCTCTGGCTGCAGGATAAACTACAGGTCTCCCACAATGGTGGGTTGGTCCCCTCAAATCCCTGCAGTAGGTGTAGTTGGACATAGGAGTTCTGTGTGCCAAGTTTGGTCCAGAACTGTCATCGGTGGTGGTCACCGTGTCTCCGGATATAAGTGAACTACAACTTCCAGAAATGAAGGTCAGTTTCCCCCAAATCCCTCCAGTATGTTCAGTTGGTCATGGTGGTTCTGTGTGCCAAGCTAGGTCCAGGGCCATCGTTGGTGCAGTCCTGAGTGCTCTTTGGTTGCAGGTGAACTGTATATCCCAGTAACTATAATGGCTATAAATCAAGGTCAATTCCACCAAACCTCTCCTTTGTCGGTGTGGGTCACAATGCTCTGACTTGACACAAGATTAACTACAACTTCCATCATGTGGAGTCAATCCCCTGAATCCCCTCCAGTATATTTAGTTGCTGATTAGTTCTGCTCTGTTTGTTGTGCAGACAGAGTTGAAAAGAGTAGGAAAGGGTTAAGGGAGAGGCAGTGGGTGGGATCATGCAAATTCCACACCAATGGAGAGATTAAGAAACACTGGGATGTCTGTGGTGGAGGAAACACATAAAATCTAGGATGAAATTGTCCCCAAATGAAAGCATTCTTTGGATGGCGGGCAGTATGGTGTTTGAGGAGAAGTTTAGCAGGGTTTGGGCTACATATTCATGGCGCTCACTATAACCTGAAATGTCATTGGGGGGAGGGCTTTTGGTGGCTCCTCAGTATTATGGGTTAAGGCTGTTTGTGGAAGTCAGAGCCTGTCTGTAGACATGGGAACCCCAGTCACATACACACATACATATTTTCACTTTTATTATGTACTAGTGGTTCCCTGCCACGCGTTGCTGTGGCTCAGTCTAGTGATCTGGAAAATAAAGTAATGAGAAAGTATTGGTTTCTAATATATGTAATTTCTTGATGCTTGTGGGTAAACAGTATTTCTTTCTGTTTCTTTGCCAGTGTTGGAGATTGTGTTGGAGATGTGGAGATTGTCTGGTTTGCCTACTCTGGAACATGCAACATATCATTGTCCTTCTTTAGGGGTCTCTTTCAAATCTTTGATACTGCATCTGTCATATACATATATATGTGTGTGTGTGTGTGAATGGCTGGATGGCCCTTTGTCAGGAGGGCTTTGATTATGTTTTCTTGCCCTGGTGAAGGGAGTTGGACTGGATGGCCTTAAGGCAGCATTTCTCAACCTGGGAAGTCAAGACCCCGGGGGGGGGGTCACCAGGGGGGTGTCAGAAGGGTCACCAAAACCCACCAGAAAACACAGTATTTTCTGTTGGTTATGAGGGTTCTGTGTAGGAAGTTTGCCCCAATTCTGTCATTGGTGGGTTTCAGAATGCTCCTTGATTGTAGGTGAACTATAAATCCCAGTAACTACAACTCCCAAATGTCAAGGTCTATTTTCCCCAAACTCCACCAGTGTTCACATTTGGGCATATTGAGTATTCATGCCAAGTTTGGTCCAGATCCATCCTTGTTTGAGTCCACAGTGCTCTCTGGATGTAGGTGAACTACAACTCCAAAACTCAAGGTCAATGCCACCAAACCCTTCTAGTGTTTTCTGTTGGTCAGGAGTCCTGTGTGCCAAGTTTGGTTCAATTCCATCATTGGTGGAGTTCAGAATGCTCTTTGATTATAGGTGAACTATAAATCCCAGCAACTACAACTCCCAAATGACAAAATCATAATTTTTTGAGTGATGGTCACTCCTTGTGTTGTGAGACATTTTGTTGCCAAATTTGGTGTGATTTCGTTCATTGGTTCTTTTGTTTTTAAGGTACTCATTACACACTGAGCATTTTTATATATATAGATATAGATTTGCTTATTTTAGTCCATTTCCCTCATACACAAATATCAAGTTCCCAAAGGTACCATGAATAAATTAAGTGTTATATGTTTTCCCCCACAATTCTATCGTGGAACAAAAAGCAATTCCCAATTCTGATATTTCTAGCAAAGATATATTTCCTCTCAATTATTTTTTAATGCTATTGGATTTTTTAAAAAGATAATCTTGTTATACTTCAGCGTCAAGTATTACTGAACTGTTTAATCTTGATGTATATTTTATTGCCGTGAAATGTTTTCCCATTTAGGCTATTTATTATGCTACTATTTTAAAAAAAATCTATGTGGTGGTCTGGAAAAGCTGCATTTGGTTATACAAAACTCTCCCACTCCATCTATATTTTAAATCTATAATAAAACAAAAGGCAGCCAATTTGGTATTGTCATATCCATTCAAGTTGACTTGAAGGCACAGTGGGTTAAACCCTTGTGCCGGCAGGACTGGTTGACCAGCAGGTTAGTGGTTCAAATCTGGGGAGTGGGGTAAGCTCCCGCCTGTCAGCTCCAGCTTCCCATGTGGGGACATGAGAGAAGCCTCCCACAGGATGGTAATACATCAAGGCATCCCCTGGACAACGTACTTGCAGGCAGCCCATTCTCTCACACCAGAAGCAGCTTGCAATTTCTCAAGGTGTTTCTGACATGAAAAAAAAGTTGACTCCAGTTTGTGGTGATCCCATCGGAGGGTTTTTTTTCAAGATTGCTTTAGCAGAGTCTGAGAGATCATAACTTGACAACACTTTAAATTGCTAGTTTCCTTAGACGCTTTTAGCTAAATAAGGAATAATAGATATGTTTTACCTTAAACACTTCCACTGGCAGGGGAGACTTGGCTGCTTCAATAAGGGATTTATCCAGAGCAGCTTTCCATTCAGCCACAGTCTTCAGAGCATAGATTTCTACAACAAACAACATCAGGCATGACATGGGCATTTAAGGAACATACGTTCATACATCCTGCAATATTTATTTATTATTTATTTATTATTCAAACATATGCCACCACTCTGCTGGGGCTTGGAGCGGCTTACAAGAACAGGCTAAAATCTAACACAATTTAAAACAATTTAAAAACAACAATATCAAAGATCAAAGGCCTTTCGAAACAGATATGTCTTACATGCCCTGCAGAAAGCTGATAAGTCCCGCAAGGCACAGATTTCAGGTGGCAGAGTATTCCAGAGTGATGGTACCACTGCTGTAAAGGCTCTGTGTCTGGTTGCTGTTAGACGGTCCCTCAGGTACATCAGCCCCAGACCATGCAAGGCCTTAAAGGTGAGTACCATCACTTTGAAAGTGATCCGGTGCTCAATTGGTAACCAATGCAGCTGCAGTAAGATTGGTGTTATGTGGCATCTCATCGGAATTCCCGCAAGAAGCCGAACAGCTGCATTTTGTACCAACTTGAGCTTCCGGATCACCGACAGAGGAAGGCCAATGTAAAGGGCGTTACAGTAGTCCAGTCTTGAGATGACCGTGGCCTGGATCACCGTAGATAGGTCATCCCTGGACAGGGAGGGGGCCAGCCGTCTAGCCTGCCGCAGATGAAAAAAAGCAGTTCTGCTAACGGCGGAGACCTGGGCCTCCATCGTCAGCAGAGGGTCCAAAAGGACTCCCAGACTCTTTACCAATGATGACGGGCGTAGCGCCTCGCCATCCAGGGTAGGCAGCTGGATGTCCCCACTGCCCGGTTGACCCAGCCATAGGATCTCCATCTTTGCTGGATTCACCCTCAACCTGCTGGCACGCAGCCATCCAGTAACGGCCTCGAGGCACTGATGGAAACAATCGGGTACAGAGTCCGGTCGGCCTTCCATCTTCAGCACCAGCTGAGTGTCATCGGCGTACTGATAACACTCAAGCCCAAAACCTCGAACCAGCTGAGCAAGTGGTCGCATATAGATGTTAAACAACAGAGGGGAGAGAATGGCCCCCTGAGGAACCCCACAAGATAGAGGGGACCTCTCAGAGACCAGGCCTCCCCTCTCCACTCGCTGTCCATGGTTGTGAAGAAAGGAGGACAGCCAATTTTCATGAAAAGGGTCATTTCAGTCAATAACAATATATCTCAATTCAGGCAGACTTCTAAAGGAGGGATGGAGAAGAGGAGGACCTCCAAATGTTTTGACTACAACACTCAACGTTCTTGTTTATGGGGAATGTTGGTCCAGACTAATGGAAACTGCAGTCCAACAAGACCTCGAGAGAATACACATTCCTCATGCTGTATTGTTGAAGGCTTTCATAACCTGAATCACTGGGTTTTTGTAGGTTTTTGGGGCTGTATGGCCATGTTCCTACTGGCTGTTAGGAATTGTGGGAGTTGGAGTCCAAAACACCCGGAGGGCTGAAGTTTGCCCATGCCCGGGTAAGCCAATGCTCAAACCACTACTTGGTTTTCAATGTGTAAGATAGAGAATAGTATCTCTAAAATGATCAAGGGTCTGGAGAACAAGCCCTATGAGGAGCGGCTTAAGGAGCTGGGCATGTTTAGCCTGAAGAAGAGAAGGCTGAGAGGAGATATGATAGCCATGTATAAATATATGAGAGGAAGTCACAGGGAGGAGGGAGCAAGCTTGTTTTCTGCTTCCCTGGAGACTAGGACACGAAACAATGGCTTCAAACTACAAGAGAGGAGATTCCATCTGAACATGAGGAAGAACTTCCTGACTGTGAGAGCCGTTCAGCAGTGGAACTCTCTGTCCCGGAGTGTGGTGGAGGCTCCTTCTTTGGAAGCTTTTAAACAGAGGCTGGATGGCCATCTACCAGGGGTGATTTGAATGCAATATTCCTGCTTCTTGGCAGGGGGTTGGACTGGATGGCCCATGAGGTCTCTTCCAACTCTTTGATTCTATGATTCTATAAGGTGTATGTTTTATCAGGATCTACACCTGGGAAGTAAAGGTGAAATTTCTCTGCTCTCCACTGCAATCCTGATGAAATTAAGCTAGACTAATATTTCAAATTGGAAATGATCTGATTGAACACAACAACAACAACAGTATATGGTGCATTACTTCATGCATTCTGTACCCCAACTAGTTAGTGCGTTCACTCTGCTATGTAACAATAAATGTCAGAATGAGACCCAAGAGACGTAAAGATGGACAGATGGCTGTGGATTAATTACACTAAACATGGACACTGAAACCCAGTGTTTATGTTCTGAGATGAATGGCTGTGGCTAAAATGAAATCCTGTTGGCCATTTAAGCACAGACCCAAATCTGCCAATGAAAACCAACACTGTTCATGGACCCCAGGGCTCTTGGAGGAGGGAAGTCCTTGCCATAGTTCATATCTGTTGCTTGGAATCCTGTTTGCGGCTTCACAACACAGCAATAAATCTGGGTTCTTGCTGCATAACGGTAAACCTGCCATTTATGACTTTACAAGATTGCAGGTGCAAGAACACTTGTGGCAACTTCATTACTTCTCTTCTATATTTCTAGGTGGGAAAAACAAGGGGGAGAGAAGCATGCATTGCACACCTATAATTGCACTGATGTTTAAGCTGGAAGAGCCATTTTATGGGATGCTTTGAGCAGATTGAAGAGGTTACGAAGCAAGGATTTGGAGACTTGCTTATCTGAAGAGGTGGGTTTTTATATAGTCACTAAATCACAGAACTTCATTGCCAGGCAAACATGATAGAGGAGTCTATATGCGAGTGTTGATACACATTTAAAGGGGAACATTCATCTTTCAAGGCTACAATTACAATTGCTCACATTTATACTTCCCGGTTAAGTATAAAGAATGCAGGGTTCTCTCATACTACACAGTTATAGTGTTATAATTCTACTTTAACTGCCATAAGGTGCATCTACATGCAGAATTAATGCAATTAATTTTAACCGCCACAGCTTAATGCTATGGGATCATGTGTGCTGCAGTCATACAAGGCTTTCTATGCCAAAGAGTGCTGGCAACTCATCAAATTACAAATCCTAGGATCCTGTAGCACTGAAATATAGTGGTATCAAACTGCATTAATTCAACTGTACAGATGTACCCATAGTTTATCTTATGGAATTCTGGAATTTACAATTTAGGGCAGGCATGGGCAAACTTTCTAACTTGGGGGCCACATGGTAGCACTCCCTGAACTCTTTCTCCCACTCTGGACATTATTCCACAGACATATATCCACTCCACTTGCTTCACTGCCAACGGAATCTCTGAAGATGCCAGCCACAGGTGCAGGTGAAAGTTCAGGAGAGAATTGTTGCTACTAGGGGTTTACAACAAGCTTTTTGTAAGTAAAGGGAGGATGAAGAGGGAGGGAATACGGGAAAGGTGAAGGGAAAACAGGGTAAGGGCAGAAGGAGGAGAGAGGGGCGCAGTGAGAGAAGAGGGCGAGAGCATGAGCCATGAGAGCAAGGACAGCAGCTGGAGCAGAGGAGAGATTGAGGGGAGGGAGACGCGACCGAGGAGCGAGGGCGTAGCATGGCGGCTCTGCGCTCTGAGGCTGGGAGGCAGGGGTGCGACCGGGCCGGAGCACCAGAGCGAAGAATCTTGCGGGAGGAGGAGAGGAAAAGGGGGGGAGGGAAAGAGGAGGGGGAAGGGGCGCAGAGCGAAAGTAGAAAGTGGGGATGAATAGGTAACAGGCGAGG
>NW_026847549.1:10643915-10737289 GCF_025583915.1 Anolis sagrei ordinatus
AATGAGGAGATCTAAGATAAAAGTGGGTTCTGTTTGAATGATACTTTGCAGAAGGCAAAGTGTCTTTATGGGACATAAATCTTTGTTGCTGCCAACTCTCTATCTTGGGTCCTTGGGCTACAGCTTCCTGCGTTCCTGCTTTCCTGAGACTCCTGCATTCCTGTGTTTACCTTTTACTACGGCTTGATCATGGACCGGTTTGACTTTCACTTTTGACTTCTGGAACTTTAAACTCTGTTAACTTTGTGCTTGAACATCTCATCATTTTTGGGACTTTGTTTTTCATCTTCTGTGACTGTGTTTTTGTGCGGTGCTAATTTTTAAGCAGATTGCTGAACTTTGAGTTTAATCTGGATTAAACAGCATTATAATCCAGGTTATATTTTTGTTACTGTTATTACTGCGTTTTTGATGCCAAATTGCTACATTGACTCTATGCACTGAAGTTAAGTGCTTTAAAAGACTATTTTTGTACAATAAAGCTGTGTTTGGCTCTAGTTGAGGCTTCTGGGTCTTGACATTTGCTTTGTGTTTTTGATCTACAGTGAACAAAACTATATTTTTGTTTCTATTTAAAGCAACAGACTCATGTGTATTTTTTGAGTTTTTATCACATTGAGAGTAAAAGGGGCTGAGACATTCTGCGGGATACTAATGCTACTCTGACAAGAATGCTACTGGGACATGGCAGTACAGCCCAAAAAAACTTACAGCAACCCAGAAACATACATCAACTGTATAGCTTTTAAAACCAGGTTCAGAAAAATGCAATGTTCTCCCCGTAGCCCCGTCCGCATTTACCTGCAGGTGGATCCATTCTGTATTGATTCTCTTGGCACCAACCAACTGGCCGAAGTCTGTAATCCAAGTAAAACAACCACTGGTCATAGGATTCAGTGTCCTGCAGTCCCACATAGCGAAGGCGTAATCTTCCTCCAACATTTCCAAGCACACTAACTATCCAGTACTGAAAGGGATTCTGCGAATCCTGCAGCTCTATTAAGGAATCAACTGTAATGAGGTCTACAGGATTTTTCCCTCGCAGAGGCTGTTTGAATAGAAGCAAAACTCCTTATATTTTAAACTTTATTTGAAGTCTTCTCACGGTAACAGACACAGCAGAAGATTATTAATGACGATGGTGCTTTGTCTTCACTTTTAATCCCAGCCATATTGACAGTGTTTCCTTCCTCCTAATTTTAGCCCAGTCATGCATTCCAAGCAAAAAGGAAAAACAAGGAAATCAAAAAAACAGGGCTTCATTTCTCAACCAAGCATAGACTTCCCTTCTTCCCATTCCCAACTATCTGCTTCTTTACATTTTTTTCTAGCTGGAGGCAATTGCGACAAGGAATTGCTTTGTGCTTGAAAGAGCATTTTTCAAAGACTGGAATCCATCAACCCAGGCACTATGTACAGAAGAAGGACCCCAAGAATCAATGAATGCTGGACCCAAGCATTTGTTTTTCCTGCCATTGCCAAAGGCCGTTGACAGTCCTTTCATTGAATTTCTTTTTAAAACCAATCCACTGCTGGGCACTGCAAGGTTCCTTCGTTTCGGCAATATAATTGAAATTGCTTTTTGGTTGGTGCTGCTCTTATGGGGTTGAGACTAAGAAGTCCTTAAGAAAACACTGCAAGTCATCCAGACATGTTTGTGTAGATCTATAATCACTGCCCTGGTTGGATGCTAATGGGCGACTTTTGAGATTTCAATGTATTGTCGAAGGTTTTCATGGCCGGAATCACTGGGTTGTTGTAGGTTTTTTCGGGCTATATGGCCATGTTCTAAAGGCATTTCTCCTGACGTTTCACCTGCATCTATGGCAAGCATCATCAGAGGTAGTGAGGTCTGTTGGAACATACAAACTCTCTACAGACCCACCAAGAAAATCCAACAAATGCTACGTTCAGCAAAGGACAAGAGGGATCTTCTCACTTCTGCAGGAGTCTACCGTATACCATGCGGCTGTGGACAAGTCTACAGAGAGACCACCAAATGCAGCATTCCCCAACCACGAATCAAGGAACATGAAAGGCACTGCAGACTACTTCAACCAGAGAAATCAGCCATAGCAGAGCACCTGATGAACCAGCCTGGACACAGCATATTATTTGAGAACACAGAAATGCTGGACCACTCTCACAACCACCATATCAGACTACACAGAGAAGCCATTGAAATCCACAAGCATGTGGACAATTTCAACAGAAAGGAGGAAACCATGAAAATGAACAAAATCTGGCTACCAGTATTAAAAAAAAACTCTAAAATTAGAACAGCACAACAACAGAGAGGAAACAAACAAGGACATCTAATCACCTCTCAACAAAAGATTGCTCCAGGCACCTGCCAGGCCATCAAATGCTAATCAAGGTGGTCAGTTGAAACATTCACACCTAGCTCCAGCAGACAAGACTCCTTTGTCTCACACTGGTCATTCCACAGATATATAAACCCTTTTTCCTAGTTCCAACAGACCTCACTACCTCTGAGGATGCTTGCCATAGATGCAGGCGAAACGTCAGGAGAAAATGCCTTTAGAATAGCCATATAGCCTGAAAAAAACCTACAACAACGCTTTTGAGATTTCAATTTACAAATTGATATTTAAGTACAGTTGGCTCTCCACATTTGCAGGTTTGGCTTTTGTGGATTTGATTATTGGTGGATTTGCACACTCTCTAGTAATCTATCTCCCAAAGCAGTTACTCAACTTTGGACTCAAGATCGGAAAACAGAATGTTGGAGGACAGGAAAAGAGATTTCAAGATGGGCTCAAAGCCAGCCTTAAAAACTGTAGGATAGACACTGAGAACTGGGAAGCCCTGGCCCTTGAGCACTCTAGCTGGAGGTCAGCTGTGACCAGCAGTGCTGTAGAATTTGTAGACCAGCAGTGCTGTAGAATTTGCACAAATGGAGGGCGAAAGAGAGAAACATGCCAAGAGGAAGGCGCATCAAGCCATCCAGTGGTTGCCACAGAAAACCATACTTAATAAGCCTTGGCACTATAAGAGGGTTTCACGAGACCAGTCGCGCTCATTGGAACAATGTAGTAATGTTGAGGCCACATATTTTAGTTCTTGAGGACCACAGTTTGGGAACCGCTACTGTAGGTAAAAGAGATTCCATCCTAACATTATGACGAACTTTCTGATGGTCAGATCTATTCAGCAGTGGAATATGCTGCCTCACAGTCTGGAGTTTCCTGGAAGTTTTTGAACAGAGATTGGGTGGTCATCTGTCAGGAGTATTTTGATCAGACTGGATGGTCCTTGGATCTTTCACAGCTCAATGATCCTATTTTATTCATCAATGACATCTCAATACGCCTTAAGACATAACTCTGTTTTAAGAGGCACGCCTACAAGAACACAGACAGCACTCGGAGCAACAAGGAGAACAAGGCGGCTGCTATTAATAACCCGCCGCCTTCGCCTTGAGTTAATTTTCAAAGCAAAGGGAACCTTTCGAGAAATGCTAGAGAAATTTGGACAGCTTTCCTGCTAAATCAATATGCCATAAAATAATCATAACCCTTAACAAATGCCTGGCAGCAATTGCAGGCTGTTGCAAGAGATATTTGAGGTCTTCAATCCTGCCTTATTGATTAAACAATGCAAAGATTATCCTTGCGACAGACTGAAAGCCCACTTGAAAAACATCCTGGAACTGCAGGTTTTGGAGCCGATGAAGAGGCACCGGGCACTATTATTGCTTGGAGATGTGATTGTTTGAGGAATTACAGTTCCAAGAACCAGCCAGTTGGCATGTGGACCAGGGGATTCTGGGACTGGTTGTTCCAAAAAATATTTCTCTATGAAATGCGAGTGGCATGCATATTTGTATTCAAAGCCTCCAGGTTAGGCATAGGCAAACTTTGGCCCTCCAGGTGTTTTGGACTTCAACTCCCACAATTCCCTACAGCCTTGGCAAGGCTGTAGGGAATTGTGGGAGTTGAAGTCCAAAACACCTGGAGGGCTGAAGTTTGCCCATGCCTGCTCTAGCTTCTCAGGGTCATTATGGTTTTGTGCTGGTACGGCTGTACTAGAAGCTCCAACTTTATTTTCTTTCTGTTATCTGTTTTGCAGTCATAGGACAGGCCTCCTGTCCATCATAATTAAGCTTTGGTTCCGCCCCTTGTTCTGGGCTCTGGGAGGGAAAGGAGCCATTTTTTGGGCAGTCTCACACAAGGTAGCTAAGCTATAGGACGTAGACCAGCTCGTCCCGTAGAAAAGCTTCTTTTCTCAAGAGCATCCAGAGGAAATAGCATCAAGGGAAAAATAGCATCCAGGAGAAAGGTCCCAAAGCTCTGACTGAGAGCTCACAGCCTCGCAGCCTCATAGCAAACAGAGGAAAAACAGCCCTGAAGTCTCAAAGAACTCTCTGAGAGAGGACAGCACTACAGATCCACCGAACTCCAGCTGAAATATCTTCAAGCCTCGGTTGGTAGGTCTACTCGATACCCAGATGCATTGGAATTGGTAGTAGGTCCCACACCGATGAGGCATAGATAGAAAGCAGCCTGGGAGAGGTTAAAAAGGGTTTTCCCTACAGAGAAAGTTTAGTTAATCAAAGTCAGGTACCAGTCCATTGAGGACTAGACTAAGAAAGCCTTGAAGTGTTGTTTGAACCATTGAAGATTTGTTGTTTGTTCCATAATAAAGACTTTGTTGTATCATTAAAGACTCTAAAGACCATCACTTCAGAAAAATCCCTGAGAACCTCTCTTTGAGGCTCCCCTGGCTTCCCGCTGGGCTTAAAGTATACGTCCTATAGAAAAGTACAGTTATTACAGGCTCGGCGCGTGACAGAACAGTTTTCTCTTGCAAGTTGGCCATGGCATCATACTGGAAGACCTAGAGAGAACGTATTCATCAAATCCGCCCATAATCCTATCCACAAAAGCTGAGCCCACAAGTGTGGAGAGAGGACTGTACATTCACCACTTGTGGCCTATTTAGTACTTCATTTTGATCACACAGCAGCCAACCAGATGCTGAAAGGAATCCCACAAGCCAAGACAATGCATAGAAAAGGAATTATATGAAAGCTAAAGATCAAAATGTTTATTTATGCATTCCTTTATTTACTTAATGTATATTCTGTCTTTCTCCCAGCCTATTATTCAAGGCAGCACACACCTTTTATAACTCTAAAAATATGTTTCAGCCATACAGGCATATGCAATTAATCTGAATATACACACTGTGTGTCTCTCTCTCTGTGTGTGTTAGTGTTAGTGTGTACACCAGTGTTTCTCAACCTTCCTAATGTTGATTTTATCATTTGGGAGTTGTAGTTTCTGGGATTTATAGTTAACCTATAATCCGAGAGCATTCTGAACTTCACCATTGATTGAATTGAACCAAACTTAGCACACAGAACTCCCATGAACAACAGAAAATACTGGAACCATTCGGTGGGCATCGACCTTGAGTTTTGGAGTTGTAGTTCACCTACATCCAGAGAGCACTGTGGACTCAAACAATGATAGATCTGGATCAAAAATACTCAATATACCTAAATGTGAACACTGGTGGAGTTTGGGGAAAATAGACCTTGACATTTGGGAGTTGTAGTTGCTGGGATTTATAGTTCACCTACAATCAAAGAGCATTCTGAACCCCACCAACAATAGAATTGGGCCAAACTTCCCAAGCAGAACCCCCATGACCAATAACATTATTGGGTTGTTGTAGGTTTTTCCGGCTATATGGCCATGTTCTAGAGGCATTTTCTCCTGACGTTTCACCTGCATCTATGGCAAGCATCCTCAGAGGTAGTGAGGTCTGTTGGGGTTAGATTTTGGTATGGCTACCAGTATTAAAAAAACTCTAAAATTAATCATCTCTCAACAAAAGATTGCTCCAGGCACTGCCAGGAAATCAAATGCTAATCAAGGTGGTCAGTTGAAACATTCACACCTAGCTCCAGCAGACAAGAGTCCTTTGTCCCACCCTGGTCATTCCACAGATATATAAACCCTTTTCCCTAGTTCCAACAGACCTCACTACCTCTGAGGATGCTTGCCATAGATGCAGGCGAAACGTCAGGAGAAATGCCTCTAGAACATGGCCATATAGCCCGAAAAAACCTACAACAACCCAGTGATTCTGGCCATGAAAGCCTTCGACAATACAGAAAACACTGTGTTTTCTGATGGTCTTTGGCAACCCCTCTGACACCCCCTGGTGAGAGGGGATTCTTGACCCCCAGGTTGAGAAATGCTGGTATCCACACAGACATATATCTATGCACCCATTAATTACATATGTCTTTTTGTGCATATATATATTTTATATACTGTAGTTCTTCTATTCTAATGCACAATTTGTTGCCATATAAATATTTCTACAAATGCGGTGCATCATAGAAATGCGGGTGTTTTTTATGTATCTAAATAAAGCTTTTTTCTTTTGGTAGGACTGACATTAGTCTTATAATCAATGGCATCTTCAAATAGCAGAAATACGGTATATAAATGTGTATACATATCCTTAAATAGGTATGAGAACAAAAAGATTAATAAACACATTCATAATACAGAGTGAATAGAGAGCTTCACAATCAAATTTGCAGGCACTTTCCAGCTATCAAATGAACCAGCACCGAAATACTATAATTATGAGCAGTGGTTGTTGAAAGACAGCGAGGAAAAACAAACAAACATGATATTATTATGGCTGACTGCATTTTTGATGCCTGAAAACAATCTATTATAGGTGAATGCTATCATTTGCTGCTCAGCTTTATTAATGTGTTTGACTGTCGTAAATAACCAAACATGTTATTGTCATAAATAAAAAAGCAGGCCATGGGTTTATTAGCATTCTCCAGGCTATATTTAATATACTAAATTTGGAAGTCATTGGATAGAATAATACGGGGAGACAGACGTAGGATTGGGTGTCATTGACCAACTGATTAGAAAATCATATCCATAGTTCTCATTAAAAATAAAGGTTTCCCCTTGACATTAAGTCGAGGCGAGTCTGACTCTGGAGGGTGGTGCTCATCTCCATTTCTAAGCCAAAGAACTGGTATTGTCCGTAGATGCCTCCTAGGTCATGTGGTCAGCATGACTGCATGGAGTCATGCTGGAGTCAAACTACAAGAGAGGAGATTCCATCTGAACATTAGGAAGAACTTCCTGACTGTGAGAGCTGTTCAGCAGTGGAACTCTCTGCCCCAAAGTGTGGTAGAGGCTCCTTCTTTGGAAGCTTTTAAACAGAGGCTGGATGGCCATCTGTTGGGGGTGCTTTGAATGCAATTTTACTGCTTCTTGCAGGGGGTTGGACTGGATGGCCCATGAGGTCTCTTCCAACTCTTTGATTCTATGATTCTATGAGTGCCATTACCTTCCCACTGAAACGGTACCTATTAATCTACTCACATTTGCATGTTTTCTAACAGATAGGTTGGCAGAAGCTGGGGCTAACAGTGGGAGCTCACCCCATTTCATGGATTCAAACCATCAGTCTTTTGGTCAGCAAAGTCTGCAGCTTAGCGGTTTAACCCGCTGTGCCACCATGACCCCTTACATCTCCAAATATTCTCCTTATATCTCCAAACATGAAAGGGCTAAAAACATTTTTGGGAAAAGGCAGGAAGAGGACTAAAAGTGTCAAATCTTTAGATTGCTACTTCTATTATGTTGTCCCATTGGTTAATCTGGGTGAAGATTATTGGAAATGGAGTACAACCACAGTCTAGAAAGGAAAAGTTTCCTTAGTCCTGCATTTAGGGACCCTTCGACCATGGGAGCATCTACATTGTAGTATGAATGTAGATTGGTACCACTTTAGGTACCATCGCTCCATGCTATGGAATCCTTTCAGGCATTCAGCAGATTCAATTTTTTTTTACATTCAATAGTTTAAAAATAAAGGCAACCTTAATCCCTTGATTTTAAAAAAATGTTCTATCATAAACACATCAACACTCAAGAAGAAGGATGAATTCAATACATACGCCTTCTAATAAATTGGCAGGTGCTGTTCGTGAACCAGTCAAATCACGTATGAGAAACTCTGTCCAGTCTGTGTATTTCTCTTTGATTGCTGGGAAAAAAAGTAAAGGCATGATTAGCTCCAGAACAAAGATTGTGATATATTAAAAAGATATAAAGTCGGCCTGCTATATTCAAGGTTTCTACGTGTATCTATGGGTTCAGCCATCCATGACTTGAAAATATTCCCCTGCAAAATTTCAAAAACAAAGTTCTGACTTTGCATTTTATATAAAGGACTCAATAATAAAAGGCAACCATAAAACCAATGCAAAACCAATTAAAAACACAATCAAAAATACCTCAAAGAAAGAATCACCTCTACCTGGTTGGGGGGGGGGGGTCTTCTGTGCCGTATCAAAGTTTGGTTGCCAAAAAATTACCTGCACAATAAGGTCTTCATCTATTTGCCAGAGAGTAACCCTACATTCCCTTGGCGTGGAGTTCCACCATCTATGACTGAATAGCACAAAATATATGAGTCCAACATGCTCTTGTGAATTTGGCTCCAACTTTAAGAGACGGAGCACAAGTTTGGTGCATTGACACTGGGACATAACAAGCCAGGGGTGCATGGCGATTCTGATTGTCTTGAACAAGAGGGGATGGTTTCACTCCATAGATGGTTCATGACAGAACTGAGTAACTTCCAAAAGTTTGGGGACCAACATTCTTCCCTTAGGACTCACTGTTAAGACTCAATGCATGTATCCCCACCATACATGGATGCAGACAGCCTACATAGTAGTTTGAATGGAAGATTATGACTCTGGAAGACTTGGATCCAAATTCCCACTTAGCCACGGAAACCTAGTTGACCTTAGGCAAGCCACGCTTGCTTAGCTTCATAGGTAGGCAAAGAAAAATCCTCTATGAACAAATCTTGCTCAGAAAACCCTGTTATAGGGTTGCGGTAAGTTTTTCCGTCTGTATGGCCATGTTCCAGATGCATTCTCTTCTGATGTTTCTGCATATATAACACATACCCCACTTGCATAGTTTCCAACAAACCTCACAACCTCCGAGGATGCCTGCCATAGATGTAGGTGAAATGTCAGGAGAGAATGCTTTTGGAACATGGCCATACAGCCTGAAAAACTTACAGCAACCCAGTGATTCCAGCCATGAAATTCAACAACACAAACCCTGTTATAGGTTTGCCTTAGAGCTGCCATCAATTGGAAACAACTTGAAGGCACAGAACAATGATGTGCACACACTTTACACAGCAGTGCTCTTGCCCTGAGATTCCTCCCCTTTCTTCCAAAGATGGTGGCCTGAGTTATGAAATCTGGGAACTCTGTAGGAAGGGTACAACAGAACAGAGGACTCCAAAGTATCAGAGATAAGAGGATTTTAAAAGAAAATCAATAACAATCTACAAGAAATAGATAATGTTCCCCATCAAAGACAAAATATTAATACCTAGCAGCACATCTCTCAATCAAACATCAAATGGCAAAGGATGGCAATACTACCAAGAATGAGAATCATTTGTAGGCTGAAGAGGAAACAAGGCCTAATGAAGCAGGAAAATAGAGCTATTACAAATTAGCTATAGCATTTAATCAAGCTGTTTCACAACTGGTTCTTAAGGTAGAACTGTAATATGCTCTACCCTGGAATGGCATTGCATTCTCCAATCTTTTCAAACCAGAGAGGTAGTCATAGGCTGAATCTACACTGCCATATAAAGCAGTTTCAAAATCCAGGTCAACTGCATTGAATGAGATTATTAGAGTTTATTGTCATATGCATAATCCAGTTCAATGAAGTTAATCTGCATTCTGAAACTGCATTATATGACCACATAAAACCAGCCACAGTTAGGCATGAAACAACCTGTCAGCACTGCTTTGATTGAAATGTCCATGATGCTAAGTCCTGCCATATGTGGCTATTTTGATAGACCACTGACTGTTGAACATACTTTGAAAAGAACAAAATGTAAGTTTATTTTGATCAAATGAGGAATCTTGGATTGTGACGAGCGTGTTATCCAAGAGTGCATTTACATTGTAGAATGAATGCAGTTTGATATTAATTTTTGCACTCTAATTTTGAGACACCTTTTCACTCAGCACCAAACCAGAGTTCAGTAGTACTATCTACAAAAGTTTATTAAGAAAAGCATGTACAAAGGGGGGAAAGTGCAGTATAATAGGAAATACAAAGTGGCAGGAATCCAAAAATGTCAAAGTACATGAAGTCAAGAGAGCCAAAATCTCAAACTGAAATCCATAAGCACGAAAACAGGAACTTTTTCCAAGGCAAACCCATCAGGAAACTGGAACTTGAGAGTCGAGACATCTTTATGGCAACATTGTCTCCTCTGAGAGGCAGAGTTAACACTACTTAATTTAAGCCTGGCCAAGAAGCCATGAGATCATGCCGTATGCACCTGGGCTTCCTCACGTATTCTCTCAGAACGTCTAATGAGTCTATTTTTCACTCCCTCCATTCTCTAACCTAATCTGGCTTCTCAAGAAAACTCCCCATTGGCCAGAGGCCATGTCACAAAGGAACCAAAATCTTCACTTTCTGTTGCCTGGGAATGAGCACAGGAATCCCAAACAATGGCTTCATCAGCCTATAATACTCTCTGCTCACTAGCAGACTCTTTACTTTGAAACCCATTGATTCCGTCATCCTCTGAAACATCAGAAAAATCCCCTGTTGCTTGCTGAGCCGTAACATCAATGCTGGTGACTTCCCAAACGACAACTCCCAGGAATCCACAGTATTAAGCCATAGCAGATAAAGTGGTATCACACTGCATTAATTCTACAGTATATAGCAGTCATGGGCAAACTTTAGCCCTCCATGTGTTTTGGACTTCAACTCCCACAATTCCTAACATCCGGTAGAGGACATTCCTTTTTTTGGATTATGATTTCCAGAAACCAAGAACCTCACAAGTATACATAATGGTCTGAAGTTCTTTGAACAGATGTCCTGAACATATGGAGACCCAAAATGTGAGAATCACTGCATTAGAGCTCTAAAGGAGAAAATTCTATTGACCTCACCAAACTACAAATTTCAGTAAAGAATGAGATTGGTATCAAACTTCTATGGTTAAAGCATAATCATTGGGCAAGACCCAGTAAGGCATCAGGAAGAATGGCAAATTTGTTTTCTTAGTGCTGTCTTTCCATGAGCCCATCAAGCATAGCGGACTACAGTAGCCATTGTCCCCAGATAATATAGTCAATGAAACTATATTGTTAACAGTATAATATAAAGGAGATCATAGCTCCAGATATACGAGGTATGGGAAAACTTCGGCCATCTGGGTGTTTTGGACTTCAACTTCCACAATTCCTAACAGCCTACCAGCTGTTGTCCAAAACACCGGGATGGCCAAAGTTTCCCTATACCTGATCTATATTGTAGAGCAGTGGTTCCCCACCTTTTTTGACCAGGGACCACTTGACCAAGAACCACTTTGACCAGGGACCATTTTGACCAGGGACCACTCTCCAACATTAGTACCAAAGGGTTACAAATCAGTTTTTGGTCAACTTTAGATTCGGTTTGGTTATTTGGGGTGCTGATTCAGAAAATTGCATTGGATAGACCACATCAGCTCTAGTTTCTGATACAGAACATATGCCATCCAGTAGTAGCCATCTGCTTGCCCACAGAAAACCATATATAATAAGCCTTGGCACTATAAGAGGGTTTCATGAGACAAGTTGCTCTCATTGCAAGTGTAGTAATGGTGAGGCTGTGAACCATATTTTAGTTCTTGCGGACCACTGGTGGTCCACAGACCACAGACTGGGAACCACTGCTGTAGTTTGAAACCACTTTGACTGCCATTTGACACTAGCTCTTTCCCTTTCCTGCAACTGCTAGATCTATTTGACATATGCCATACGATAAAATCAAACTTTTCAGAAATACATCTCTGACTATTGTTATTACATTTCTAGCTTTATGATGCTGTGTAAATCTGATTTAAACCGCCAAAATTACAAGGCAACTTATCTCAATGCTTGCCCCCCCCACCACCACCCAAATCATAAACAGTTAACCACTAAGTATTATCTTTGAATAACGTCTCTGGAGGAATTAGCAGATTTATGGCCCTTAAAATAAAGTGCAGCTGGAGGGTTCATAGGGATAAATGGCTCTTTTCCTTCCCTCTGCAGATTCAGTCTTGCTCCCCACGGCTTCTCCCAGACTATTTATCTCGCCGATTATTTTTTAAAGGGAAGAGATGATTCAGTCTTGCTCCCCACGGCTTCTCCCAGACTATTTATCTTGCTGATTATTTTTTAAAGGGAAGAGATGTTTCATGTATATCAAAACCAAGTGTGCACACAAAGCTTTTTAGAACAATGTTTACAATTGAGAAGGAATTTCTCCAAATGTATCTATAGTTAGTTAAACCTGATCTTTGAATGAGGAATGTTGCCAACGCATATAATCCAATGAGAAATTAAAACACCCCATCTAGAATCATAGAATCTGAAGAGAGCTCATGGGCCATCCAGTCCAACCCCATTCTGCCAAGAAGAAGGAAAACTGGATTCAAAGCACCCCTGATATATGGCCACCCAGCCTCTGCTTAAAAGCCTCCAAAGAAGCAGCCTCAACCACACTCCGGGGCAGAAAGTTCCACTGCTGAATAGCTCTCACCACTAGGAAGTTCTTCCTAATGTTCAAGTGGAATCTCCTTTGCTGTAGTTTGAAGCCATTGTTCAATGTCCTAGTCTCCAGGGCAGCAGAAAGGAAGCCTACTCTGTCCTCCCTATGACTTCCTCTCACATCTTTATACCTGACCCTCATCATATCTCCTCTCAGCCTTGTCTTCTGCAGGTTAAACATGTCCAGCTCTTTAAGCCACTTCTCATACGACTTGTTCTCCAGACCCTTGATCCTTTGATCTGCCCTCCTCTGGAAACATTCCAGCTCATCAGCATGTCCCTTAAATTGCAGTGCCCAGAATTGGACACAGTGTGATTCCAAGTGGTCTGATTGAGGCAGAATAGAAGGGTAGCATGACTTCCTTGGATCTAGATACTATACTCCTATTGATTCAGGCGAAAATCCCATTGGCTTTTTTTTTTTTTTTGCCATCGCATCGCATTGTTGGCTCACATTTAACAAGGACTCCAAGTTATTTTTCACATGTCAAGCCAGGTATCGTCCCCCATTCTGTCTCTTTGCATTGCATTTTTTAATGTCTATGTGCTGTCACGCGCTGGGCCTGTGAAAAGGTCTGTAGACAGGATATGTTCTGTATGCCCAATGGGACGCCGGGGCTGCCTCGAATTAGAAGCCCTATAGATTTCCCTAAACAAAGTCTTTAGAAACTTGGAAAGTTTAACAAAGTTCTTTATTAGTGCTTAGGTCTTTAATAAATCAAACAAATACTTCAAAGCTTAGAATCAACCGGTGGCTTTCTTATTTTAGGGGGGTTTTGGGGGGGGGGGTTTCGGGGGGGGCTGAGTCTGAGTGACAGAGGGTC
Organism: Anolis sagrei ordinatus; assembly: GCF_025583915.1. NCBI lineage: Eukaryota > Metazoa > Chordata > Lepidosauria > Squamata > Anolidae > Anolis > Anolis sagrei. The sequence goes on from NW_026847549.1 coordinate 10,657,407, forward strand.
TAGCCTAGCAAACCTTTTGTATCATTACCCCAATACCCCCATGCATATGGGATATATTGAGTATGGTGATCAGATCATGATATGAATAAACATAACAGTTTAAATAATGCACCAGTAAGGCCTTTTCAAGAACCACCATGAGAATTTCGGGGGGGGGGCGAAGCCCCCCGCCCCCCCCCCCCCGGCTACATGCCTGCTTCAAGGCTTTGAATCAACTGGTGGCTTTCTTAATCTTGTCCACAAGGGACAGGCAACTATTTTCATGAACTGATTCTTCACTATCAGGGAAATCCTTGACCTCTACCTGGGCAATCTGTATAAGGCTCTGTTTGCGTGGGCCCGTACACCCGGTCCAAATTGCGTTATGGCTGCCGCGAGTGGTCCTTATCAAATAGAGTCCTTTTGTAGATTTCCAAGGGGAAAGAAGGTCTTCAATTCCCAGCAAAGGCTGGCTGTAAAGCTGTGGGACTGGATTCCCCACAGCAAAGGCTATGCTTCTCTGTAGAGCTGTGGGATTGAATTCCCCCAGCAAAAGCTGTAAAAGACAAAGCTTTCTACAGGTGAAACTGACTCACGTCTTGTACGAAAGGCTTCTCTGTGTGAACTGGAGGTCCCCTTTTCCCCTCCTAAACCCAGAAAAAGGGGCGGAACTAAAGAACCTAATGATGATTGATGGGTCATTGGCCCTATAATTGCAAACCAAGGGAAGCCACCTTATTGCAAAATGCATGGAACCTTGGAATATATGCAAACACTCAAAGAAAGAAAAAGAAGTTGGAGCTCCTGGTACAGCCATACCAGCACAGTCTAAGTGGAATATCTTGCATTTGTCCCTATTGAACTTCCTTTTGTTAGTTTTGGCCAATCATCTCTCTAACCTGTTTAGATCATTTTGAATTCTGCTCCTGTCTTCTAGAGTATTAGCTCTCCCTCCCAGTTTGGTCTCATCTGCAAACATGATGATCATGCCTTCTAACACTTCATCTAAGTCATTAATAAAAATGTTGAACAGGACCGGGCGCAGGATGGAAACTTGCTGGTGGCACTCCACTCGTCACTTCATTCCAGGATGAAGAGGAAGCATTGGTGAGCATTTGTAAGTCTAGAAATGTTTGTCAAAATGGTGAAATCATTTTGGCAAACATTTGGAAGGCGAGGGGATATTTTCAAGCCAAGGATGGTTGAATCCATGGATGCAAAATCCGTGGATGCAGATGATCAATACGATCTGTGGATATGGGTGGCCGAAGTGAGGTGGAGGAAAAGTGACCTCACAATGTACTTATATCCAGCTTTTCACTCAGTGAGTTCAAAATGTAAGCAGGGGTCAGAGAGAAAAAGAGAATGAGGTGAGAACAAAAAGGAAGTGTCAAAAGAACAAAAGAAAGAAAGAAAGAAGGAAGGAAGGAAGGAAGGAAGGAAGGAAGGAAGGAAGGAAGGAAGGAAGGAAGGAAGGAATCTCGCTATGGTTGCTCTTGCAGGAACCCCTGGAGTGAAGGAAACCCACAACAGAAAGAAGGCTGTCCACATTGATTTACTCTATAAGGTAAAATATTCATCCCAATTTAGTCACATGCTGCCTTTCCCCCTACCATTGATATGTATGCCATGTCCCATACATTATGAGATGACACAGTAAATCTCCTTCCTGGCTACAGATCCCACCACCCCCTTTGCTTGCCTCCTTCATTTTCCCCAGAAGTAACTTCTCGGTCATAATAAAGGTAGTATTGGTTGGATATTTACATAAATAAAGCACGGGGCCATTTCATTAGAAAGGCTTTCACTCCCATCCAGATGTGACACTTATTCATTCTTACAGGCTCATAAATCCCAACCTCTTTATTTTGCTACCAATTCAGTCTAGCTGTATCCTGCTTTGAGGCTAACAATTCAACACAAAGATGGATCCTCAGAGGGGGTTCATCTACACTACAGAATTAATAAAGTTTGACAYCACCTTRACTACCATGGCCCAAAACTATGGAGTTCTAAGAATTGTAGTTTTATGAGGTCTTTAGTTTTCTCTGCCAAAGACTGCTCACATACCTTTTCCCCACGAACCCCCCCCCCCACCCGAGCTTCAAACTGAGCAATGACAGCTTATTAAAGTTTCCACCCGACTCAGAGACCAATCAACAGCAGCACAGTGCACTTTAGTCTATCAGTGGCCCCAGCCTATGCCAACCAGTGCTTGGAGTGGCAAAAGTTTATTGCTTTGAACAGCTCTCAAACTCCCATTGCTTTATGTCAGTTTTGAGAGTGCAAGTCTGCTGACATTCAATTTGCTTGAAGTGAATATAACCTCTATTCGTTGCCTTCAACCTGTTTGTGTCCTCATTCGATCTTTGGAGCTTAGGCATGCCAGGACCTCGAACCTGCGAAACTGCAGAAGCTGAAAAATCCTAACACACCCTAAGTGATCCCCATGCTTTGCATCCTTCAATCTGCCATAAACAAAAATTGAACACACTTTGGGAAAAGCAATTAGGGTGGATTGTCCCTAAACACACCAAGCATTTACAAAACCAAAATACCAACTTTGCATTGTTATATAAAACGTGAAAGAGGAGGGGAGAAGCCCATCCCCTCCAGTATAGACTTTGAATAAAGTGCAGCACAGAGAAATAAACCAATATCAAGCTTGACTGCAGGAGTTGATTGAATTAATTTAATTTAAAGCCTAAACAAACCCTGAAGGTGGTTCCTTTGTTTATTGCTTTCTGCCTGAATCTCAAAACTGCTGGAGAAGCATCATGTCGGCACAAAATATTTATTCATTACCTCTGCCATAAATTTCCACTCTGTAGTTTGCTGCAGACACAATACTATTTAGAAGTCATTACATGCCATCCATTTGGGTCACCATTTATACACTTCGAGATTTCCTTTTATCAAAAGTAGTTTAAGAGTTGCTATACTAATAGGCAAAGGGATTGAGTGTTTATCAAGCTGAGCACAGCACATGGCAGGCAAATACGACACATAATAGCAACTGTGTGCCAGTATGATCGCACATCCTCATGCAGCTATTTGATTATTATTATTAGTTTTACTAACTTTGTTCACATCCTGATCTCATATCAAAATTGAGACTCAATGCAACTTAAAAATTATACTAATACAATATAACTCAAACCATAGAAAACATTCAACATTAAGACTAAATTATAGTAAGACCCAAGTATCCAATGGGGATACGTTAACGGACCATGCAGAGTCACCAAAAACAAAAGAGCATGGCAAAATGTCATTAAATCTGTCCTAAGAGGACTCATCTAAACTACATTATATGATCAGTGTAGACCAGTGTTTCTCAACCTAGGGGTTGGGACCCCCCGGGGGGGGGGTTTACGAGGGAGTGTCAGGTCACCAAAGACCATCAAAAAACATAGAATCATTGGGATTCTGTTTAGGAAGTTTGGCCCAATTCTGTCGTTAGTAGGGTTCAAAATGCTCTTGATTGTAGGTGAACTATAAATCCCAGCAATTACAACTCCCAAATGTCAAGGTTTATTTTTCCCAAACTCCACCAGTGTTCACATTTGGGCATATTGAGTATTTGTGCAAAGTTTAGTCCAGATCCATCATTGTTTGAGTCCACCGTGCTCTCTAGATGCACAACTCCAAATCTCAAGGTCAATGCCCAACAAACCATCCAATATTTTCTGTTGGTCAAAGGGGTTCTGTGTGCCAGGTCTGATTCAATTCCATTGTTGATAGAGTTCAGAAAGCTCTTTGATTGTAGGTTAACTATAAATCTATAAACCCCAGGAATGACAACTCCCAAATGACAAAATCAATCCCCCCCCCAACCCCACCAGTATTTAAATTAGGATGTATTTGGTATTTGTGCCAAATTTGGTCCAGTGAATGAAAATACATTCTGCATAACAAATATTGACATGATGATTCATAACAGTAGAAAAATTACATTTATGAAGTAGCAACAAAAATAATGTTATGGTTGGAGATCACCACAACATTGAGGAACTATACTAAGGGGTCACGACATTAAGAAGGTTGAGAAATACTGGTGTAGACTGATATAAGGGAGTTCAGCACATAATTCAAACTGCATTATATGGCAGTGTAAAAGGCGAAAGATTTATACGATCTGAAGAGAAACCAGAGTATAGTTGATGCATATATCTATGGCTAAGCTACATTGGTTTTAAGTTGATAAATTCCTATATATTTGTATTCTATTTTAAGAGGACCAGACGTATGTTGTATGTTGTGTTTGAACTTTCTGTTTTTGATAAGGCCAACTGGCTAATCAATAAAAAATGTTGTTGTTGTTGGCAGTGTAGATGGGGCCAGGTATTCCACTGTACATTCTAGTATCTTTCCCGGATCTCACAGAGCATTGGAAGAAACACATTTTAAAAATAAAATTTGTAATCCCAGCTTTATTTCTGCATCTATTTACCTTTAGAAGAGCTGCACAGTGAAAGTATACTCTATATCAGGGTTTCTCAACCTGGAAGTTGGGACCCCTGGGGGGGGGGGTTGCAAGGGGGTTCCAGAGGAGTCGCCAAAGACCTTCAGAAAACACATATTTCTGATGGTCTTAGGAACACCTTTGGCAGAGAAGGCTGAAGAGCTCTCTACCTGTCCTCCTCTTCTTTTTTTGGAAACAGCTAATGAATCCTCCCACCAAAAGCCCTCCTCCTGCTCTCTGGATGTAGGTGAACTACAACTCCAAAACTTAAGGTCAATGTCCACCAAACCCTTCCAGTATTTTCTTTCGGTCACGAGAGTTCTGTGTGCCAAATTTGGCTCAATTCCACTGCTGGTGGAGTTCAGAATGCTCTTTGATTGTAGGTGAACTATAAATCCCAGCAACTACAACTCCTAAATGACAAACCAATCCCCCCAACCCCACCAGTATTCAAATTTGGACGTATTGGGCATTTGTGCCAAATTTGGTCCAGTGAATGAAATACATCCTGCATATCAGATATTTACATTACAATTCATAACAGTATCAAAATTACAGTTGTGAAATAGCAACAAAAATATTTTTTATGGTTGGGGGTCACCACAACATGAGGAACTGTATTAAGGGGTCGCAGCATTAGGAAGGCTGAGAAGCACTGCTCTATATTAAACATAGCTGGGAACCCAGCTGTCATCAGCAAAAGAAAATCTGCTGAAGGTGGGAAGCAAAGGGACAAGAGCATTTTTCTTTCCATGTTAAGCAAATTGCTAGGAATTGAAAATTCAGCCAGGCATGAACTGTATTCTGGCAGTCAGCATGTTCAAGCAGCTGCTAAGAGCAAAACGTTGAATTGCCCACCAGAAGCACAGACAAAGCTCAAGAAAACTGTGATGCACAAAAGTAACCTGCACACTTTCCCCACCTGTTTGCATCCCATTCAAATTGGGGGTGCCGTTCCCATAAGATTCGTCAAGAGCTGGACTGGGAGCAACAGGCTGAAGTGAGCAAGAAACCAGACAAAACCATAAAACAAACCAGAAGCCAGGATCAAAGAACCATCACAGAGAAAGGAATCATGTCTTAGGATTCTGCTTTGGTCAGACGTCACCTGGGATCCTGTGTCCATTTCTGGACACCATTTAAGAAGGGGATGGATAAGCTGAAACCAAAATGCTCAGTGGTCTGGAAACCATTCTTTATTAGAAGCAGTTGTCTCAAATGATTTAAAATCAGTTTTAAACAGTCTTCTTTTCCTTTGTTTAATATGCATTTAGTCTTATGGAAGTTATAGAATAGTTCAAATTGTTTTAAAGTGTTTAAAGTGAATTTCCATTTAATTTGTCTGCATATATTGGATATCAGCTAAGACTAGGCTTGTGTATTTTGGCTGAACCTTAATCTGTTTTTGCTGGCCAGATTCCGGTAGACCCCTGTATCTGTTTTTGCACACCTTCTGAAAATGGGCAGGTTGCCGGAAACCATTTTTGTAGTCCTTGGCCAATAAATGCAGCTAAATCTGGCCCATTGGCGACAATGGGAAATTTACAAGGCTCTCCTTTTGATCCTAGGATCATTTCCTTTTTTCCCTTCAAGGGGCTGGGTTTCAGTAACGGGGATAAAGAAGAACCCTTCCTGGCACCCTTTCTTTTTTTCCTTCAAGGAAGCCTGACTTTCAGTGACGGGGTTAACAAAGCACCCTATCTGGCCCATTATTGGGGGACTTCCCAGGCTCCCCTTCCTGTTATTTTGGGCATCATTTGTCCTTATATCCTTCATTAAGACCTGGATTGAAAGCATCAGAGTTAAGATACCACTCTTTCTGCGATCCTTTCCTGTCTGTCTGTAGAGGAAACTAGGTTTAATGCTTCATTAAAGCTGTTTCTACTCGAGAGGAGACAGGTGTTGCAGGCATGTGCACCCACTGTCTCTCCCTGCAGCATGCACACAGCTGTCTGGGGCATTTTAAGGAGGCCCAGGGAAGGAAGAGCGATTACCTGGAACTATCTATCCTGGGCTTCCTTAAAAAAGCCCTCTTTTTTCTCTACTGCAGGCCTTGCTTGGAGTGGCATGCTTCAATTTCCTTTCTGCTTTGGGTTTAATGCTTCATTAAAGCTGTTTCTACTCTAGAGGAGACAGGTGTTGCAGGCAGGCACACTTGCTGTCTCTCCCTGCAGCACTCACATAGCTTTCCGAGCTATTTTAAGAAGGCCCAGGTAAGGAAGAGTGATTACTTGGAACTATCTATCCTGGGCTTCCTTTAAAAAGCCCTCTTTTTTTCTCTACTTCAGGCCTTGCCTGGAGGGGCATGCTTCAATCTCCTTTCTGCTTTGGATTTAATGCTTCCTTAAAGCTGTTTCTACTTTCTACTCTAAAGGAGAGGCAACTAGGTGGTAGTAGTTCTATTATTATTATTATTATTATTATTATTTAATTATTATCTTTTAGAAATATTTTCTGAAGGTGAGGAAGGGAAGGAGAAAAAGAAGCCCAAATTTTCCAAGCCCTCTAACACGCGCACGCACGCCATTCACCCATTCCGCACATCCCCAACACCCAGTCAGTCGCACTAAATAAAAAGAAAATAAAGAAACATAAAGTAAAGTTAAAAAGATTCAACTGTGATGCTGAATAGGGGAGAAGGAGACATGATTGCCTGCTGCATGGTCCTGTTATGGACGGGAAACTGTGATGGCTGGGCCCTTGCCGTTATGGCCTTCCTAAGAAACCAAAGGAAATGGCTAAAAGTGGATCTGGGCTCAAGCCTACTAAAGACCAAAACACCTGGAGTCTCAAAGTGTGGAAACCACTGCTCTGAAATACAGACTCCAGCACCAGGAGTTCATCAGAAGTCTCCCATCCATGGTCTAACTGGGTCTGGTCCTGCTTAGCTTCCAAATATGTTTTTAATGCATTTAGGCATTGAATCCCCTTGCAATCTCCAGATTGTGCCACATGAGAATGCAGTAAACCAGCCCTGTGGCTTCCATCACTGCTCACTCAACACCAGGAGTCAGCCAGTTAAACAGCTATATTTTATGGAGGCTTTGTAATAGAGTTATTTGGCAGCTGCCTCTTGAAAGCTAAAAACTAAATCAAACCACATCGATCTGCCAGCAGGGAGGAAAAACCAAACCCTGTTCCCTGTAGTCATTCTACCTTTTTAAATGAAATCTGCAATGTGTGCTCACTGTTCCATAGTGCAGGTGATTTATTGCATTTTGTTAACTTTACATATAGCATTTTAAATGGGATGGATTGGCCCAGATTTAGGCCGTGGGACTAGGAATGGCTGGGAGAGAGTCCGGCTGCATCCCTGCACGGTTGAACTGGGGCTATTCTGTTCTATATATGGCTTATTATTGTTGTTGTTATAATAGGGGCCACGGTGGTGCAATGGTTAAACTGTTGAGCTGCTGAACTTGATGACCGAAAGGTTGGAGGTTCAAACCCGCAGAACAGGGTGAGCTCCTACAGTTAGTCATAGCTCCTGTCAACCTAGCAGCTCAAAACATGCAATGTGAGTAGATCAATAGGTACTGCCCCGGTGGGAAGGTAAACAGCGCTTCATGCAGTCATGCTGGCCACATGACCCAGGAGGTGCCTATGGACAATGCAGGCTCTTCAGCTTAGAAATTGAGATAAGCAACACCCCAAGAGCTGGAGATGAAGGAGAAGCCTTTATCTCTGTGTCTGTGTTTCATTGTTTTGAGGCATTGGATGTTTGCCTTGTCTCTATATATGCTGGAATCTGCCCTGAGTCCTCTTGGGGAGATAGGTAAAGGTAAAGGTATTCCCCTGACATTAAGTCATGTCTGACTCTGGGGGTTGGTGCTCATCTCCATTTCTAAGCCGAAGAGCCAGCTTGTCCATAGACACCTCCAAGGTCAATGACTGCATGGAGCACCATTACCTTCCTGCAGAAGTGGTACCTATTGATCTACTCACATTTGCATGTTTCCGAACTGCTAGGTTGACAGAAGCTGGGGCTGACAGCAGAAGCTCACACCGTTTCCCTTATTGAAACCTGTGATCTTTCAGTCAATAAGTTTAGCAGCTCAGCGGTTTAACCCACGGCGCCACTGGGGGGCCCTCAGATAGGACGGAATACAAAATTATTATTATATGAAACACAACAAGATGAGTTCCACAGCAGACACTCTGCTGGCTGTTGTATTGGATCACACGTCGGACACTTCCCAAGTGTCTAGGACTGTGTGATGTATCGACGAATAATGTGTGCAGATCCCAGTAAGGTGGCCTTCTGTAGCTGGCAGATGGTAATTTTGTCAGCGCCGATTGTGTTTAAGTGCAGGCCAAGGTCTTTAGGCACTACACCCAGTGTGCCGATCACCACTGAGACCACCTTGACTGGCTTGTGCTAGAGTCTTTGCAGTTCGATCTTTAAATCCTCATATTGTGTCAGCTTTTTCAGTTGTTTCCTGCTGTCACCTGGGACTGCAAATTATTATTATTATTATTATTATTATTATTATTATTATTATTATTCGCCTCTCCTCAAGGCTTGAGGTGGGGTGCTATCTATCTATCTATCTATCTATAGCTAAAAACAAAATTAGATAGATAGATAGATAGATAGATAGATAGATAGATAGATAGATAGATTAAAACAATGGCTTCAAACTACAAGAAAGGAGATTCCATCTGAACACGAGGAAGAACTTCCTGACTGTGAGAGCCGTTCAGCAGTGGAACTCTCTGTGGTGGAGGCTCCTTCTTTGGAAGCTTTTAAACAGAGGCTGGATGGCCATCTGTCAGGGGTGATTTGAATGCAATATTCCTGCTTCTTGGCAGGGGGTTGGACTGGATGGCCCATGAGGTCTCTTCCAACTCTTTGATTCTATGATTCTATGAAATATTTTTCTAACTATATAGAAGCCCTTTAAGACAGCACTGCATTAAAATGCCACAAAGAGAGCGAAGAGCGGGTCAGCCAGGCTCTTCTAGGGAGGGATTTCCAAAGTCTGGGAGCAACCAATGTGCTGAGATATAACTCATTTGGTGACCATGTTCAACACTTTGTACAGGTCCTTTAAAGTTTGGATTAGTACCCAGAGTGGGTTAATCGCTCCATTTGTATTTCAGGCACACATTGCTCCACACACAGCATAATGTATAGAGGTATTTTAGAAGCGTATTGTCGAAGGCTTTCATGGCTGGAATCACTGGGTTGTTGTAGGTTTTTTCGGGCTATATGGCCATGATCTAGAAGCATTCTCTCCTAACGTTTCGCCTGCATCTATGGCAAGCATCCTCAGAGGTAGTGAGTATTTTAGAAGTGCCTTATTGTCTCTTTCTGCCAGCAAACTCTCTGCTCATGCTAAACATTGTCCCCCATCTCCATGAAGCTTCTGGATGCAAATCAATCATTCATCTCTGTTACGGCATTCAGTAACTTCTCTTCTCTTTTCTGATGCCAGATTGCTGCAGTTCATTGCCCTGGATTACATTCAAGTCCCTGTTGCTACTCCTTGGCAAGCTCCATTTGAAAGTTTCTATAGAGGTCAGACCGTAAGCCAGAATGGATCTATCCCAACCAATTTGGCACCCAATGACTAGATGAGAGTAACAATCCAACAACATCTGGAAGCTCACAGATTGCACAACTTCCCAATCAACCTGCTAGAAATAAAATTTGCCCATCAATTTGCTAGACAGAACACAGGTTCAGAACACTTTTTTCCCAATATTTTTAGAAACTTACCATTGGGAGGCATCAACACTTTGTTATTCTGGGTGCACCAGCCTACAGGGTGGAGATCCGCAGTCATGACGTCACACCAGAAATCGGCTCGGCGGTCATCTTCGTAGCCAGAATACCGTAGGAGCAAGAGCTGCCCACACGTCGTAATGATCGTGGCCACCCAATACGTGTCTGAGTCATGCTTGTTGGCCACTTCGAGCTTCATGCCTGGCTGGAAGCTGCTCTGGAGGCTGATTTCAACCTTGTGAAAATTGAGGTTTGTAATTATTTGCTTCAATTACATCCCACCTTCCCCCAAGAGCTGAGAAGAAAAGTGGTTTCCAACTGACAATCTTCTAGTTCAGATGGTTTCAATGACAACACGGCGGTTGAGACACAGCAGCATAACATCAATGCTTCATAAGGAATCTGGTGCTAGTAATAATTTTTCCCAAATGAAACAAGGATTGATATCATATTTGTTCCCATCACTTGGCATACTATCGGCCAATGTTGTGTGTTTGGTATTTGTGGCCCCACTGATTTAGTGCATTGCTGCACAATGCTGTCACTCACAAATAGAAGATCTGGGTTATATCCTCGGTACCATCTCCCAGTGTTGTAGGATAGTGGGAGCTTACTATAATGAATAAGCATTGGTTTATGCAGTACAGCCCATGAGAGGACAGCCTCTCTATTTTCATCCTCCTAAGCATAGCCCATCAATGTTTAACATTTACACAAATGAGCAGCCTCTGCCAGAAGGGACAGAAAGTTTCATCTATGCTGATGATTGTGCCATCACCACTTAAGCAGGGAGCTTTGACATGGTTGAACAGAAGCTCTCAGAATCTTTAGGTGCTCTTACTGCCTATTACAGGGAAAACCAGCTGATTTCTATCCATCTAAAATGCAGACATGTGCTTTTCAACTTAAGAAAAGACAAGCATCTCAAGCTCTGAGGATTACCTAAGAAGGAATCCCACTGGAGCATTGTAGCACACCAAAATACTTGGGTTACCCTGGACCATGCTCTGAATAACAAGAAGCACTGCTTGACTATCAAACAAAAAGTTTCTATTAGAAACACTATCATATGAAAGCTGACTGGCACAACCTGGGGATCACAACCAGACACAGTGAAGACATCTCCCCTTGCGCTGTGCTACTCTGCTGCTGAGTACGCATGCCCAGTGTGGAACACATCTCACCACACTAAAACAGTGGGTGTAGCTCTTAATGAGACATGCCGCATTATCATGGGGTGCCTGTGCTTTACACCACTGGAGAAATTATAGTGTTTAGCCGGCATTGCACCACCTGATATCTGTTGGGAAGTAGCAGCCAATAATGAAAGGACCAAGGAAATGACATCTCCGGCCAATCCCCTGTTTGGATATTAGGAAGCATGCCAATGACTTAAATCATGAAATAGTTTTTAAGATCTAGAGACACTTGCTGGAACACCTCAGCAAGCGAGAGTCCAAAAGTGGCAGGCAAACCCAGAACCTCAATCAGTGGCTGATACCAAATGAGAGACTCCCCCCTGGGCACACAGAAGACTGGGCGACTCAGAAAACTGGGCGCTCTGGCACCACAAGATGCAGAGCCAACCTTAAGAAATGGGGCTACAAAGTGGAATCCACAACATGTGAGTGTGGAGAAGAGCAAACCACAGACCACCTACTGCAATGCAACCTGAGCCCTGCCACATGCACAATGGAGGACCTTCTTATAGCAACACCAGAGAGGCACTCCAAGTGGCCAGCTACTGGTCAAAGGACATTTAATAGAATGCCAAGTTTGCAAACTTTGTGTATGTTTTTTTTAAATAAAATACAATTGTTTGGTTTGTCCCTAATATGATAAATAAATAACCTTGAAGTAAGTCTTACTTGAATACAAGAGAAATTACTTTTGCATAGACAGACTGACCCCAAACCTTTTCAGTTTGGCCAGGAGGACTGGAAACACTAGGCAAACCACTTACGTGCTTAAATGAAGAATGAGGGGCAGCAATAGATTCTGATTCTTCCAAGTATTCATCCCAGTTGAAATCAACATCCTCAGAATTGGAGCTTTCATCTTCTTCAAAAAATGGAAAATCAACAGCATAGGTTTAAACTCTAGCCTGGAGTGAGATGTAGCAAAACCAGCAATGCTCATCTAAAAACCAATTTGGATTGCTGTGCTAAGCTGCATTTAAACAGCTTCCCTGAATACATTTATTGGTGTGGTTTCACCAACTTATTAACTCCAAAAATGAGACAGTTGTATGCACACCATGTCTTCGGGCACACAGGTGGCTCAGCAAAGAATGAGGTGTTTAGGTTATCTCTGGAGAAGGTTTTAAAGAAAGCCCTTTTTGATACCAGAAAGGGGGGGAAAGCCAGCCAACCATTTTTGCTGTTTACCTTTTGATCCCCAAAGTCTCTTGAGGCTGCCTCAACTCTTGCTGTGCATTAAATGGGTAGCACCGAGCCTTTAAAGTGCATATTTGTCACAGCAACTTCAAGGAGACCATTGGCTGCAAAATCATCTGTCATCCTGGCTACCAGCTGATTAAAAGGACTTGCCATCATCCAAACCCAATTAAGGGACTTTATCAGATAGTTTTATGAACAGCCATGAAATTATTGCTGCAGGCGAGATTCTTTAAGGGCAAAATGGCGGTGGTGAGGGTATTATTTTGCAACCATGCAGATGGCACGAGAAACCAGGAACAGGATTAGAACTGGGCCTATCCAGAAAACAACAGATGTGTAGCAGTGTAGGACAGTGGACAGTATAAGATCAGGACTCTCAGAAACCAGGGTCCAAATTCCTTTGGAAACCCAACTTTGGATAAGTTATCTCTCTCTGCCTTCATGGAAAACAATGGCAAACCACATCTGAACAAACATTGAAAAGAAAACCCTGTGATAGGTTTCATGTTAAGATCACCATCACGAGGGGGGAAAATAGGATGTCCTATCCTGCATTTCCTTGGGAAGGAGCAAGTCCCAATGATGGGCTGAGAATCCATTCTGAGGGAGTGTCTATACCCATGTTTCTCAACCTAGAGGTATGGTCCCCTGCGGGGAGGGGGTTGCGAGAGGGGTGTCAGAGGGGTTGCCAAAGACCATCAGGAAACACAGTATTTTCTGTTGGGTCATGGGGGATATGTGTGAGAAGTTTGGCCCAATTCTTTTGTTGGTGGGGTTCAGAATGCTCTTTGATTGTAGGTGAACTATAAATCCCAGCAACTACAAATCCCAAATGTCAAGGACTATTTTCCCCAAACTCCACCAGTGTTCACATTTGGGCATATTGAGTATTCATGCCAAGTTTGGTCCAGATCCATCATTGTTTGAGTCCACAGTGCTCTCTGGATGTAGGTGAACTACAACTCCAAAACTGAAGATCCTGCCAACCAGGAGCCCCCGGTGGCGCAGTGGGTTAAACCCCTGTGCCGGCAGGACTGAAGACCGACAGGTCGCAGGTTTGAATCTGGGGAGAGGCGGATGAGCTCCCTCTATCAGCTCCAGCTCCTCATGCGGGGACATGAGAGAAGCCTCCCACAAGGATGATAAAAATCAAATCATCCAGGCGTCCCCTGGGCAACGTCCTTGCAGACAGCCAATTCTCTCACAACAGGAGCGACTTGTAGTTTCTCAGGTCGCTCCTGACACAACAAAAAAAAATGCCCATCCAACCCTTCCAGTATTTTCTGTTGCTCATGGGGATTTCTGTGTGCCAAGTTTGAATTACATTATTACATCTAACCAGGATACCATACACCGTTTCATAATATTAGTGTATATACAGAACTGAACTCACCTGAATCAAACTGCTCTGTGCTCCCATTAGTTGGACTTGGATTCTTCTCTGCAGAGTGAAGTTGAGACTCTTGCAGGCTGAAGATCACAGAGCCCCTTGTCTCCATTGCTCAGGTAAAGGGTCTCTTAATTCATCTTGGAGAGTCTGCTTCCTGGAAGAGGAAGGCACACAGATTGAAAAGCCTCTCATTAATGGAAAGATATAATAGGCATAGTGCATGATTATAACCCTTTGAGAACACTGTAACTCATTATAGCATTGGAAGAGATCCCAGGGTCCATCCTGTCCAACTCCATTCTGGCACTCACAATCTAAACACTCCCGACAGATGGCCATCCCCACAGCATTCCCAGACAGCAGTATATTCCAGTATGGAAGGTCTCTGGAGAACATGGATGGGCGTCTGATGGGAGTGCTTGGATTATGTATTGCTGTGTGGCAGAAAAAATGGATGATCCTTAGTGTCTCTTCTGACCATGTGATTATATATATATATATATATATATATATATATATCTCTCAGTTGCAAGGCCTAAATATTCTAAAGCAGTGATTCTCAACTTTTCTAATGCCATGACCCTTTAATACACTTCCTCATGTTGGGGTGACCCCCAACCATACAATTATTTTTGTTGCTACTTCATAACTGTATTTTTGCTACTGTTTGAATTGTAATGTAAATATCTGATATGCAGGATGTATTTTCATTCACTGGACCAAATTTGGCACAGACACAAATATCCAATTTGAATACTGGTGGGGTTTTGGGGGGATTGATTTTGTCATTTGGGAGTTGTAGTTGCTGGGATTTATAGTTCACCTACAATCAAAGACACCTAACCAAACTTGGCACACAGTTCTCCCATGACACATAGCACTCCCATGTGCAACAGAAAATACTTGAAGAGTTTGGTGAGCACTGAGCTTGAGTTTTGGAGTTGTAGTTTAGCTACATCCATAGAGCACTGTGGACTCAAACAATGATGGATCTGGACCAAACTTGGCACAAATACTCAATATGCCCAAATGTGAATGCTGGTGGAGTTTGGAGGAAAATAGCCCTTGACATTTGGGAGTTGTAGTTGCTGGGATTTATAGTTCGCCTACAATCAAAGAGCATTTTGAATCCCACCAATGATAGAATTGGGCCAAACTTCCCACACAGAACCCACATGACCAACAGAAAATACTGTGTTTTCTGATGACCTTTGGCGACCCCTCTGACACCCCCTCGCGACCCCCAGATTAAGACATCAGATCTTATCTCAGTTTGGAAGCTAAGCAGTTTGGAAGTAATTGTGATTCACACTTGGATGGGATACAACCAAGAAAATGCCAGGTGCTGTAGGCTAGATTTCATGGGAAGGAACTGGCAAACTCACCACAGTCTGAGGCTTCCTTGCCGAAGGAATCCCTATGAAATCCATTGGGTTGCCATAAGTCAAAAGGCAACGGAAAGGCACATATGTACACATCATCAGGTGTGAAACAGTTTCGACTCTCTATGAACAAAATCATGTCAAATTCTTCATTTCTACGGTAAACAAGACCTTTAAGGGAGCTGTCCAAATGGTGGGGCTTGGTCTTAAGTTGGTTCAGCACCTTGGAAAGCTCCTTTAACTGGTAGGTAAAGCCACACTACATTAATTCTGCTATGTAAATGCACCCCTAATCCCAGACTCGGAAATGTACATTCTGCCTTTCTCCCATCCCATGAGATTCATTTATGGGAGTGCATGCATCCAATTAATGGAATGAAATGTGTATATTATAATTAGTTGATTTCAGATTTCTCGAAGCAACTGACAGCTCTCCTCCAAGATGTGCAATTGCCTTTCAGAAAACAAGACCCCACCATTCTATATTTTACACACAGCTGTAGTGGTGCAGTTTGGAAAAGGCTGCAATCTGGAGAAATGGATAGTAAAAGAATGAATAACTAAAAAGGGATAGAAGAAAGGCTGCTGGGACGTGTAGTCCATCAGGGACCCAGAAGCTGGAGGAGGCTAGGGCATCTAGTTTGAAAGGAATGTGGTTGAAGGATTCTTGAAAAGGAACCTAGATCCTGGAGGAGTCTGGGACTTCTAGTTTAAAAGGAGGATTCTGGGACATGTAGTCCAAAAGGAACTGAGATCCTGAAGGAGCCTGGGACTTCTAGTTCCAAGGAAAATAAGTTGCTGAAGGATTAAAGGAAATCTGGTCCCAAACGAACTTGGACCCTGGAAGAGTCTGGGAGTTTTAGTCCAACATGAACCAGGGTGCTGAAAGATTCTGGGACATGTAGTCCAAAAGGAACTGCGATCCCAGACGAGCCTGGGACTTGTAGTTCCAAGAGAAAACAGTTGCTGAAGGATTACAGGAAGTCTGGCCCAAAAGGAACTTGGATTTTGGAAGTATCTGGGATTTCTAGTCCAACATGAAGGACTTTGAGACATGTAGTCCAAAAGGAACCGAGATCCTGGAGAAGCTTGGGACTTGCAGTTCCAAGGGAAAACCGTTGCTGAAGGGTTACAGGAAGTCTGGTCCAAAAGGAATTTTTCAAGAATCTGGGATTTCTAGTCCAACATGAAGGACTTTGAGACATGTAGTCCAAAAGGAACCGAGATCCTGGAGGAGCCTGGGACTTGTGGTTCCAAGGGAAAACAGTTGCCAAAGGATTACAGGAAGTCTGGTCCAAAAGGATTTGAATTTTGGAAGAATCTGAGATTTCTAGTCCAACATGAAGGATTCTGGGACATGTAGTCCAAAAGGAATCAAGATCCTGGAGGAGCCTGGGACTTGTAGTTCCAAGAGAAAACAGTTGCTGAAGGGTTACAGGAAGTCTGGTCCAAAAGGATTTGAATTTTGGAAGAATCTGGGATTTCTAGTCCAACATGAAGGATTCTGGGACATGTAGTCCAAAAGGAATCAAGATCCTGGAGGAGCCTGGGACTTGTAGTTCCAAGGGGAAACAGTTGCTGAAAGGTTACAGGAAGTCTGGTCCAAAGGACTTGAATTTTGGAAGAATCTGGGATTTCTAGTTCTACATGAAGAATTCTGGGACATGTAGTCCAAAAGGAACCTAATTACCGGAGGAGGCTGGAGCTTCTGATTTTAAAGGAATTGGTTGAAGGATACTGGGCAGGAAGGGAACGTCTACACTGTAGAATTAATCCACTTTGGCACCACTGCTCCTGCTGAAAGCTATAGAAACCTGAAAGTGGTTCTTTGGTGGGTCAGAGAAGTAAGGATCTTGTAGAACGACAACTCCCATGATTCCATAGCATTGAGTCCACGGGTGGTTAAAGTGGCGTCACACTGCATTATTTCTTGGGTGGAGATGCACCCTCTGTCTCCAAAGCCTCAAAGACGCGTGTCACCGTGAAAATACGCATTTTTTCTCTCTGTCGCCCTCGGCAGGCTTCACAGAATTCGGATTAAAGCACTAGCCTTCGCAAACAAACCCGACGAAAGGGAGGCAAAGTCCACTAAGCAAAGACCTCCCCCCTTCAGTGCGTACTTTGCTCTCTCTGTCGAGAGAGAGAGAAAGAAAGAGAATGTGAACCAGCTTGCTTTCACACCCAGGGGCGAATCTACACTGAAGAGTGGATGTAGTTTGCCCGACTTTAAATGCCATGGCTCAATGCTAAAGCAATGACAAGGGTCTAGGGGAGAGGGTGATTCGTTCATGCTGTCTTTCTATCTGTCTGTCTGACTATTTATCTAACTAACTATTTGTATATCTATCTATCTATCTATCTTTCTTTTTATCTATCTTTCTTTTTATCTATCTATCTACCTACCTATCTTTTTTTCTATTTTTCTATCTACCTACCTATCTTTCTTTCTTTCTTCTTTCTTTCTGTCTGTTCCTAGCTCTATTTCTATCTATCTTTCTATCTATATCTTTCTATTTTTCTATTTCCTCTTTTCCTCTTTCTTTCTTTCTTTCTTTCTTTCTTTCTTCTTCTTTTTTTTTTTTTTTCTTTTTGGCAGCTTTCTTTCAGCAGCATCAAACCAGCCATATTTTGCAGCCTGAATGTTTTTATCTATAGTTCTTATTAGACTAGGTCTAAGCTCAGTATCAATTCATTGGCAAATATCTACCGTATATTCCGGCATATAAGACGACTGGGCGTATAAGACGACCCCCAACTTTTCCAGTTAAAATATAGAGTTAAGACGACTCCCATGCATAAGACTACACCTGCATATAAGACGACCCCTGACTTTTGAGAAGATTTTCTTGGGTTAAAAAGTAGTCTTATACGCCAGAATATACTGTATCTATTTATCTATCTCCCTATCTTTCTTTCTATTTTTCTATCTATCTATCTATCTATCTATCTATCTATCTATCTATCTATTTTATCTATCTATCTTTCTTTCTATTTTTTATCTATCTATCTATTTTTCTATCTTTCTATCTATCTATCTATCTCTCTATCTATTTATTTATCTAGCTAGCTAGCTAGCTAGCTATCTTTCTATCTATCTTTCTATCTTTCTATTTTTCTATCTATCTATCTTTCTATCTATCTATCTTTCTTTCTTTCTTTCTCTCTTTCTATCTATCTATCTATCTTTCTATCTCTCTCTATCTTTCTATATATCTACCTATCTTTCTTTCTATTTTTCTATTTTTCTTCCTTTCTTACTATTTTTCTATCTATCTATCTATCTATCTATCTATCTATCTATCTATCTACCTATCTTTCTTTCTAATTTTTCTTTCTAATTCTTCTTTCTTTCTTTCTATCTTTCTTTCTCTCTTTTTTCCTTCTACCTCTTGATTGCACTCTGAATGCTACCTTTCTCCCAAATTGGCTTCCAAAGCTTCCAAAACTTGAGGCTTTGGGGGAAATCTTCCAAGTCATGTAATGTTGTTCCTGTGTGCCTTTCAGTCCTTGGAGAAAGGCGAACCCTAAAGTGGGTGTATCATGGGGTAATTCCTGGCAATATTTGTTCAGAGGAGGTTTGCCATTGCCTTCTTCTGAGGCTGAGAGTGTGTGACATGCCCAAGGAAGTTTTCCATGGCTGGAGAGGGGATTTGTAGCCCCAAGCTTCCACCATGCTGTCTCCCAAATGATATAACACAGTTAATATAATATAATATAATACAGTTAATGTAATATAATATAAGTGGTAGCTTTCAACTGTATGATATGATATAATATAATATAATATAATGTAAGTGGTTTCTTCCAGCTGTATGATTCTGTGATTCTTTAATATTTATATAATATAGCGGCAATAGTAGAGATCTTTAAAGATTTCAGCAGGGATCCCATCACGTCCGCTGACTTTGTTATTTTTTTTTTAGTTATGATATAATGTAATGTAATGTAATGTAAGTGGTGTCTTCCAACTGTGTGATAAGATATGATATAATGTAATGTAATATAATGTAATGTAATGTAATGTAATGTAATATAAGTGGTGTCTTCCGACTGTGTGATAAGATATGATATAATGTAATGTAATATAATGTAATGTAAATAGTCTCTTCCAACGGTATGATAAGATATGACATGATGTAATGTAATGTAGTATAAGTGGTATCTTCCAACTGTATGATAAGATATGATATGATGTAATGTAATATAAGTGGTATCTTCCATCTGTATTTATTTATTTATCTATCATATCAGGAGTGAACCAAACAGTTGTATTGTATTTTTTTAAAAATCACACAAAGTTTGCAAACTTGGCATTCTATTAAATGCCCTTTGACCAGTAGATATGATATGATGTGATGTGATGTAATGTAAGTGATCTCTTCCAACTGTATGATATGATAGGATATAAGATGATATAATGTAATGTAATATAAGCTGGGGGTGGTGACGGCCGACAGGGAGCTCTGGCGTGGGCTGGTCCATGAGGTCACGAAGAGTTGGAGACGACTGAACGAATGAACAACAATGTAATAAGTGGTCTCTTCCAACTATATGACATGATATGATATGATATAATATAATGTAATGTAATATATTGTAATGTAATATAAGTGGTCTCTTCCTACTGTATGATATGATATAATGTAATGCAATGTAATATAAGTGGTCTCTTCCAACTATATGATACAACATGAGATGATATAATGTAATGTAATGTAAGTGGTCTCTTCCAACTATATGATACGATATGAGATGATATAATATAATATAATGCAATGTAATGTAAGTCTCTATAATATAATATAATATAATATAATGTAATGTAATGTAATGTAATGTAAGTTGGTCTCTTCCAACTGTATGATATGATATAATGTAATGTAATGCAATGTAATATAAGTGGTCTCTTCCAACTATATACAATATGAGATGATATAATGTAATGTAATGGTAAGTGGTCTCTTCCAACTGTATGCTATAATATAATGTAATGTAATAGAAATGGTCTCTTTCATCTGCATGATATGATATATAATTTAATTTAATGTAATATAATATAAGTGGTCTCTTCCATCTGTAGGATATATGTAATATAATATAATATAAGTGGTCTTTTCCAACTGTATGATATAATGTAATGTAATATAAGTGGTCTCTTCCATCTATATGATATGCTATACTATGATATAATGTAATGTAATATAAAATAAGTGGTCTCTTCCAACTGTATGATATAATATAATGTAATATAAGTGGTCTCTTTCATCTGCATGATATGACATGATATAATTTAACCTATAATATCAGTGGTCTCTTCCATCTGTATGATATATAATATGTAATATAATATAATGTAAGTGGTCTCTTCCAACTGTATGATTTTATGATTCTATAATATTTATATAATATAGCAGGAATACTAGATATCTTGAAAGATTTCAACGGGGATCCCATCAGGTCTGCTGACTTTGTTGTTTTTTTAGTTGGGTGGCTTTGGTGTTTTCCTCCAAACTACTATATAATATAGCGGGGATCCGACTAAGCCCTTCTTATTTCAGATGTACCCCGCCCTTCTCAGCCTCCGGGGGGGGGGGGGGGAACGGGGACTGAAAACCCTTCCCTCAAAAGAGATATGATTCCAATAGTGTCGCACGGACGCTGAAATGGAAAGGCGTTCTGTTTTTGCAAAAGCAACAGGATGGTCGCCTATTCACCTGGCTCTTCCCCAGGTCCTTGCCACGCTGGAGAACAGGCGCGGAAGAACTCGGATGCCGGGCAAGGCGTTCACACGTTCATTGCATTGCAAAGAGTCGATGCTATGCAGAAATAGATCTCAGCTGCAGGTAACGGTCCCGGAAACGAGGCTGGATGCATAGGACCGAAGGGAGAGAGCGCTAGAGGTGAATCTATACTAGGTATGGGCAAAGTTCGGCCCTCCCTCAGGTCCTTTGGACTTCAACTCCCACCATCCCTAAGAGCCTCGCTTAAGCGGCTGAGGGGGGAAAGGAAGGGGCCTGAGGCTGTTAGGGATGGTGGGAGTTGGAGTCCAAAACACCTGGAGGGCCGAACTTTGCCCATGCCCAATCAACCCCGTGGAAAGACCACAATTTGATCCCACTTGCATCCAAGCCATGTTTTTCCTCCCCACGCAAGGAGAGAGGAAAAAAACCCAAACCCCAAGCAGGTCCATCCTTGGGGGCGATCCGGAACAAACCCGCTCCGAAGCCGGATTCGCAGCGAAGCCTTACCTGCAGGAAGTTGCTTCCCCGCTCCCTTGTCCCCGCTCCTCTCCCTCCCCATCCGCGGGAGCCCCCAAGGAGCCCCTCCGGCGTCACTCGGGTTCCGATCCAGAGTGGCTCCCGATCCTTTCTCCCTCCTCTTCCTCCGCGACTACGGCTCCCCTCTCCTTCCAATATGGCATCCGCGCACTGCGCATGCTTCGCAGTCGGGTTGACTTGTTTTTTGGCCACTGGGCTCTCTCTGTGTGTGTGTGTGTGCATGTGTGTGTGTAAAGGCGCGCTCAACTCCTTTTCCTAGGATTCCCCTCCCCGCAAAACTCTCTCCAGCCTTGGCAATGAAGGAAAAACAACAACTTCCGTGGACCTCACAACCTCTGAGGATGCCTGCCCTAGATGCAGGCGAAACGTCAGGAGAGAATGCTACTAGAACGTGGCCATATAGCCCGAAAAACCCGCAACAACCCAAAACAACTTCTTCCAACCCTGGTCGGGATATCTGAGAGGATGGATCCACACTTGTGGCATATCATGCAGTTTGAAAGTGTATTATATAGCCAGTGTGGACTCATATACCGCTGATTAATGTTGTTGACCTGATCATATGGTTAGTGAAGACTTATATAAGACTGTTCATGAAATTACCTTGGGAAGTCTGACTTGGCCATGGTAGTCCACGCTCTGGTTACATCCCGCATAGATTACTGCAACGCTCTCTACATGGGGTTGCCTTTGAAGACTGCTCGGAAGCTTCAAATGGTCCAACGCTCGGCAGCCAGGTTGCTAACAGGAGCGGCACTCAGGGAGCATACAACTCCTCTGTTGCGCCAGCTCCACTGGCTGCCAGTTTGCTACCGGGCACAATTCAAAGTGCTGGCTTTAGCCTATAAAGCCCTAAACGGTTCTGGCCCTACTTACCTCTCCGAACGCATCTCCTCCTATGAACCGGCTAGGACACTAAGATCATCTGGGGAGGCCCTGCTCTCTGTCCCGCCTGCATCACAGGCGCGCTTGGCGGGGACGAGAGACAGGGCCTTCTCAGTGGTGGCCCCTCGGCTGTGGAACGCCCTGCCTGCAGATATCAGATTGGCCCCCTCCCTGCTGGTGTTTCGGAGGAAAGTGAAGACCTGGCTGTTCGAACAAGCATTTGATTAAACAGTGTAATTGAACACAGGAATACGGAATAATGGATGACGAGACTGGATTCTGATTTTACTGTTGAGGCGCTAATGATTAATGATTTATGTGATAATTGTTTTTAATTGCCCTATACTTGTTTTGTGATATTTTGTACTGATGTTGTTCACTGCTTTGAGTCGCCTGAGGGCTGAGGAAAGCGGTATAGAAATAAAGTAAGTAAGTAAGTAAGTAAATAAATAAATAAATAAATATTATTTCATATCAAAAGCATTGCATAAATTAGTATCTATATAAATAAAAATGTAATGTGCTGGGTTGTTGTAGGTTTTTTTCGGACTATATGGCCATGGTCTAGAGGCATTCTCTCCTGACGTTTCGCCTGCATCTATGGCAAGCATCCTCAGGCGAAACGTCAGGAAAGAATGCCTCTAGACCATGGCCATATAGCCCGAAAAAACCTACAACAGCCCAGTGATTCCGGGCCATGAAAGCCTTCAACAATACAATGTAATGTGTGTTTGTGGCATTAACATAACTCAAAAACTACTGGATGAATTGACATGAAATTCGGACACAAGACACTCAAAAAAATTGATTTTTTTCATTTGGGAGTTGTAGTTGCTGGGACTTATAGTTCACCTACAATCAAAGAACATTCTGAACTCCACCAATGATGGAATTGAGTCGCACAGAACTCCCATGACCAACAGAAAACACTGGAAAGGTTTGGTGGGCATTGACCTTGAGTTTGGGAGTTGGGGTTCACCTACATCCAGAGAGCACTGTGGACTCAAACAATGATGGATCTGGACCAAACTTGGCACGAATACTCAATATGTCCAAATATGAACACTGATGGAGTTTGGGGGGAAATAGACCTTGACATTTGGGAGTTGTAGTTACTGGGATTTATAGTTCACCTACAATCAAACCCCACGAACAATAGAATTGGGCCAAACTTCCCACACAGAACCCCCATGACCAACAGAAAATACTATGTTTTCTGGTGGTCTTTCATGACCCTTCTGACACCCCTCACGACACCCTCCCTGGGGGCCTGACCCCCAGATTAAAAAATGCTGCCTTAAAACCATCCAGTCAGACTACCTTCACCAAGTCAAGAAAACATAATCAAAGTCCTCCTGACAGAGCCATCCAGCCATAGATATAGATAGATATATATGGTTCACACACACACACACACACACGTATATGATAGATTTGAAAGGGGTCCCTAAAGAAGGACAACTCTATGTTCCATGTTCCAGAGTAGGTAAACCAGACAATGTCTACATCAACACTGACAAAGAAACGACAAGAAATAGTGTTTACCCACAAGCGATAAAGAAATTACATATATTAGAAACCAACACTTTCTCATTACTTTATTTTCTAGATCACCAGACTGAGCCACAGCAACACGTGGCAGGGCACAGCTAGTAAAACCAATTAAAATAGAAGGAGTGCAGGTGGCTAAATACCTTTTCACCAAAAATGGCAACAGCAATGGCATTGTCTGTAGCCTCCAACAATTCCTCCTCTGTCAACAATTCCTTGATTTGAGTCTACTGGGAGGAGGCTGGTAGCCATGTAGTGGTTGCCTTTCCCAGTGTTCAACCTTACTTCTCTCACATTTAGCAGCAACTTCCTGTAGCACATTGGGGGGGGGGGGGAAATGCCAGCTAGCTTGTTGAGTTTATTGACAGGTGTAGGTTTAAGACATCCTGTGATTATTCTGCATATCTAATTCAATGCTATGTTCACCTGCTTTGCATGGGCAGACCTATGTATGCTTGTCCACTATGCCCTGCTCCACGTACAGAGGAAGAATTGTTGGAGGCTACAGACAATGCTGTTTCTTTTGCCTGTTTTTGGTCAAAATATATTTAGCCACTTATGCTTCTTCTATACTAATTTATGCGATGCTTTTGATATGAAATAAATAAAAGAAAAACAAAAAAACTGATGGCAATCCGCTACTCATTACACCCACGTAGTGATGTCAACAGACTTTACCTGCCCAGAAAATCAGGAGGCAGAGGACTTCTGCAAGTGAAACAAATGGTAGAAGAAGAGAAACATGCACTGGCAGATTATGTGAAAGGCAGTCAAGAACCAACATTGATGGAAGTCAATAGTAAAAAAAAACTACTTAAAGTGCAAAAGACAACAAGCAGATACTGTAAAAACACTATGCAGAGCAGACTACTTACATTACATTACATTACATTACAAAATGACCATCTGGCAGATGCAAAAGGCCACCCTACTTGGATATGCACGCATTATTCGCTGATACATCACACGGTCCTAGACACTTGGGAAGTGTCCAACGTGTGATCCAATACAATAGCCAGCAGAGTGTCTGATGGACTCATCTTGTGTTGTTTCTAATAATAACAATAATAATGATAATAATAATAGGATTTAAAGATCGAACTGCAAAGACTCTGGCACAAGCCAGTCAAGGCGGTCCTCATGGCAATGGCACAATGGGTGCAGCGCCTAAAGACCTTGGCCTGCACTTAACACAATTGGCGCTGACAAGATTACCATCTGCATGTGGTCCGATACAACAGCCAGCAGAGTGATCTTGTTTGTAGAAGGTGACAGGTGCCCAAGAGCCAGGAAAAGCTGTCAAACAATACTGCTCTAGGTGGGCAAATAGTCTGAACAAATATAAAGCAATTCCCTATTTTTAGCTGTCCCACAAATTAAAACATGCCTTTAAAAAATTCCCAAGAATGGGTTTAAGATATCAGATGCAATTTTACTCAGGTGAACAAGTTGGGCCTTGCACGTTTTGTGGATGGGAGACACCCATCACACGGCATGCCAACCATCCCTAGCTCTTTTCAGGGAGAGTGGGTTATAAAACCTGCTCTGCGGAATTTAATTATTCTAGTAATTAAAATGGGTAGGCATGCCTGATTAGATTTAGAAATGGCTTTTCCTTCCCAAAGGAAATCCAAAAACGGCTTGTAGAAGAGAAATACGAACTCTAGCAAAGGGTCCCAAGTGTCCCAGATATGAGGATGCAGGTTGCACCACACTCCGGGGCAGTGCATTAAAGAAACAATGGCCTGCACTTAAACACAAATCGGCACTGAACAAAACACAGAGACAATCCGTCAGGACTGCACAGGAGGCTACAAGATTACTAAGGATCTAGCTAGCAATTTTCAACCGGATGTACATTTCAACAAACCCCGTAGCCATAGACTTTTGGGAAGTGTCCGACGTGTGATCAAATACAACAGCCAGCACAGTTATCTTGTTTGCCGTGTACTAATCTTGTTGTGTATCAAATAATAATAAGCTTTATTTATATCCTGCCCCCTCTCCCCAAAGGGACTCAGGGCAGCTGACCAGAGTGTAGGTCTTCCAACATGACTTTATGGCCAAATTCCTACACTCGCTACAGAATAAAACCTCTTGCAGAGTGCACTGCTCAACAAAGAATAGTTGATCCACCCCACCAGAAGACTGTTGGTGAATTCTCACCTTAAAAGTTGAGCCTTTTTTTTGATAATTTAAACCCAACCGCCTGACGAAGACTCTTGTGAGTCGAAACCGGTAGCAGGTTGGAGTCATTTCATGTGACTACTGGAGTCTACTCACATGTAATAAAGAAAGGACATTTTCTCAAACGAAGACTTTGCTTTATACTTCAAGAGAAGAACCTATTGTTTCTACTTATATGTATGTGGCAGTTTTTGATATGTATATTTGTAATATATACATTGAGTTAATTTAGTTATTTTCATATCACCACTATCAGTGGATTTTGGTCTCCACACAACTTCTGCTGGAAGCCAGCCATAGAATTGCTTTAGAGGACCTAGAGATTCCTAGAAAGGAATCTATAGGCCCTCTAACGTGACTAAGGCAGTTGCCCATAAAGTCAACTGGAGAACTCGAGCTTTGTTAGAAAGAAACTTTTAAAACCAAACTTGCAAAAGTCAAAACCAAACTTGCAAAAGTCAAAACTGCAAATGTCCTGGGTTTAATTCAAGGTCTTTTAACCATCTGAGAGAGGAATGCCATGATACCTTTTATGCTTTTTCACTGGCATATTGGATTAAAACAGACTGTACTGCCAAAATAAACATTTTCTATAACACCTCCCAGTCACTGGTGTGTAACCTTTCCCCATCTTTCTCTCCCTAATACACAAATACGCAAAAGTAGACTTGTTTGCTTCTCAGTATCTTTTAAGAGCAGTTGGATCTATACCAGGTATGGGCAAAGTTTGACCCTCCAGGTGTTTTGGACTCCAACTACCACAATTCCTAACAGCCTGCTAGCTGTTAGGAATTGTGAAGTCCAAAATATCTGGAAGGTCCAAGTTTGCCAATGCGATTTCAGAGCACTTTCAGCAGTGCTTCCTGCCAAATGTTAATTCATGGAAGAACTGGAGCGCACCAATGCGATTTCAGAGCTTGAGAACAGTTGCTTCTTTTGGACTATAACTCACAGAATTTCCCAGCAGCTGGCTGGGGAATTCTGGGAGTTGCTGTCCAAAAATAGAGATGATGAGTCCTAAACCTCATATGCTTCTGGACTTCCCTTGAGTGCATTCTTGCACAGGCTTGAGCTGTGATGGTGACAAAGCTGAGGCTCTCTTCCATATGTTGGCTTCGCAGCCCCACCTGCTGGGCACAAAAGTACAATTTTAAAGCAGAGAAATTGTCAACAGGAGGTTGTAATATGGGAAGCTCCTCTTCAGGATGCCACCTTGCCAATTAGACATGCCATTGCCCGCCTCTACAGACTACAACTCTCTTTATCCCGTAGCATTGATTGGGGTGCTAAACTGTATTCATTGTGCAGGAGGGTGGGAAGAGGACTTCCTATTATTAGCTTGCATCAACAATCTGGCATATGAACCACTCTGCTGGTTTCTAAGCAAGCTAAGACCCACTTTTCACTCATTTTATTTTACCTGTCTTGAGAGCTCATCTCTTCAGGATCTCTCTGGGTCTCCCAATGTGACTTCTTGGTCAACCTAGGGCAGATGTTGACAATGGAGTCAAACTGAAGGGCTTAGAGATATTCCAGATATTCCTTTAGGTCAGCATTTCTCAAACTAAGGGTCGGGACACCTGGGGGGAGGGTGTCAGAGGAGTCGGCAAAGACCATCAGAAAACACAGTATTTTCTGTTAGTCAAAGCACTCCCAACAGATGGCCATCCAGCCTCTGCTTAAAACCTCCCAGAGAAGGAGACTCCATCACTCATGGAGGCAGCCTATTCCACTATTGATCACTTCCTACTACCACAGCGTTTCTCAGCTTGGGGATTGGGACCCCTGGAGGGGTGTTAAAGGGGGTCAGCAAAGACAATCAGGAAACTCAGTATTTCCTGTTGCTCAGGGAGGTTCTGTGTGGGAAGTTTGACCCAATTCTATCATTGGTGGGGTTCAGAATGCTCTTTGATTGTAGGTGAACTATAAATCCCAGCAACTACAACTCCCAAATGTCAAAGTCTATTTTCCCCAAACTCCACCAGTGTTCACATTTGGGCATATTGAGTATTCGTGCCAAGTTTGGTCCAGATCCATCATTGTTTGAGTCCATAGCTCTCTGGATGTAAGTGAACTATAACTCCAAAACTCAATGTCAATACCCTCAAACCCTTCCTGTATTTTCTGTCAGTCATGGAAGTTCTGTGTGCCGAATTTGGTTCAATTCCATCCTTGGTGGAGTTCAGAATGCACTTTGATTGTAGGTGAACTATAAATCCCAGCACCCACAACTCCCAAATGTCAAAGTCTATTTTCCCCAAACTCCACCAGTGTTCACATTTGGGCATATTGAGTATCTGTGCCAAGTTTGGTTCAGATCCATCATTGTTTGAGTCCACAGTGCTCTCTGGATGTAAGTGAACTACAACTCCAAAACTCAACGTCAATACCCTCAAACCCTTCCTGTATTTTCTGTTGGTCATGGGAGTTCTGTGTGCCAAGTTTGGTTCAATTCCATCCTTAGTGGAGTTCAGAATGCTCTTTGATTGTAGGGGAACTATAAATCCCAGCAACTACAACTCCCAAATGACAAAACCAATCCCCACTCCAACCCCACCAGTATTCAAATTTGGACTTAACAGATATTGTATTGTCGAAGGCTTTCATGGCCGGAATCACTGGGTTGTTGTAAGTTTTTTTGGGCTATATGGCCATGTTCTAGAGTCATTCTTTCCTTACGTTTCACCTGCATCTATGGCATCTATGATCTGGTTTATGGATGACTAGGACATCTAGAAAACAGAAGGGAAACAATCAGGGACATCTAATCACCTCTGGCACCAACAAGCCACACCAAACAACTGCCAGGCCATCAAATGCTAATCAAGGTGGTCAGTTGAAACATTCACACCTAGCTCCAGCAGACAAGAGTTCTTTGTCCCACCCTGTTCATTCCACAGATATATAAACCCATTTTCCTAGTTCCAACAGACCTCACTACCTCTGAGGATGCTTGCCATAGATGCAGGCGAAACGTCAGGAGATAATGCCTCTAGAACATGGCCATTTAACAGATATTCATATCCAATTTGGTCCAGTCAATGAAAATACTTCCTGCATATCAGATATTTACTTGACAATTCAGAACAGTAGCGTACTTACAGTTCTGAAGAAGCAACAAAAACAATTTTATGGTTGGGGGTCACCACAACTGTATTAAGGGGTTGCGGCATTAAGAAGGTTTAGAGAGATTCCCAGAGATAACCTTTGGATCAAATGCTCACATAATCCAGTCTGCAAAAGTCAAACTTCCCAGTGTGTGGTGGTCTTTCAATATATGCTACAGTTTGGTTTCAGCCCAAGTGCCCCATGGATGCCCAAATCTGTGTCTGAACATATCTCCTGTTATGAACCATCTCAAAGTTTAAGATCATTTGGAGAAGTCCTGATCTCGGTCTCACCACCATCGCAAACGTGATTGGTGGGAACGAGGGACAGGGTCTTCTCAGCAGTGGCCTCCTGTCTGTGGAACTTTCTCCCCAGACACATTAGACTGGCCACCTCCCTTCTGTCTTTCAGAAAGAAAATTAAGACTTGGCTATGGGACCAGGCATTCAACTAGTGAATAGCAGCAAATGGAAAGACGACCTAGGCAACCCAGGAAATCAAATTAGCCCAAATTTGGATTTTTCGTGTTTAATCAATTGTTTTTAATTTATTGTTTTAATGTTTTTAATGTATTTACTTGATGTCTTTTTGATTATTTTTGATATTGACAAGCTGGACTGGAATGTGTCCAGAGGAAGGCGGCTAAAATGATCAAGGGTCTGGAGAACAAGCCCTATGAGGAGCGGCTTAAGGAGCTGGGCATGTTTAGCCTGAAGAAGAGAAGGCTGAGAGGAGATATGATAGCCATGTATAAATATGTGAGAGGAAGCCACAGGGAGGAGGGAGCAAGATTGTTTTCTGCTTCCTTGGAGACTAGGACGTGGAACAATGGCTTCAAACTACAAGAGAGGAGATTCCATCTGAACATGAGGAAGAACTTCCTGACTGTGAGAGCCGTTCAGCAGTGGAACTCTCTGCCCCGGAGTGTGGTGGAGGCTCCTTCTTTGGAAGCTTTTAAACAGAGGCTGGATGGCCATCTGTCAGGGATGATTTGAATGCAATATTCCTGCTTCTTGGCAGGGGGTTGGACCTGATGGCCCACGAGGTCTCTTCCAACTCTATGGTTCTATGATTGTTTTATGGTGGTAATGCATCTTATGGTGCTTGTTGAGATGCTGCCCCCCCCCCCGGGGGGGGGGGGGTGTGAGAAGGTTGGGGTATAAGTATAGAAAATAAAAAAAATAAATTCTCAAGTTGCATAATATACAATGCCATGTTATACTGTTTCTCAAGCTGTGCTCCTCCAGGTGTTTGGGGCTTCTGCTCCCAGAAATCCCAGCCAGTTTAACAGCTGTTAGGAATTGTGGGAGCTGAAGTCCAAAACATCTGGAGGAGCAGTTGGAAAAACTCTGCCATTTTAAAAGGCTATCACAATTTTAAAAAATTACTTTTGGGAGTTGTAGTTTTACAAGGTCTTTTGCCTTCTCTATTTTACAAAAGTTTCCTTTTGGGAGTTGTAGTTTTACAACTTTTTTTGCCTTCTCTATTTTACAAAAGTTTCCTTTTGGGAGTTGTAGTTTTACAAGGTCTTTTGCCTTCTCTATTTTACAAAAGTTTCCTTTTGGGAGTTGTAGTTTTACAACTTTTTTTGCCTTCTCTATTTTACAAAAGTTTCCTTTTGGGAGTTGTAGTTTTACAAGGTCTTTTGCCTTCTCTATTTTACAAAAGTTTCCTTTTGGGAGTTGTAGTTTTACAACTTTTTTTGCCTTCTCTATTTTACAAAAGTTTCCTTTTGGGAGTTGTAGTTTTACAAGGTCTTTTGCCTTCTCTATTTTACAAAAGTTTTCTTTTGGGAGTTGTAGTTTTACAAGGTCTTTTGCCTTCTCTATTTTTTTTTAAAGTTTGCTTTTGGGCGTTGTAGTTTTACAAGGTCTTTTGCCTTTTCTATTTTTTTAAAAAAGTTTGCTTTTGGGAATTGTAGTTTTACAAGGTCTTTTGCCTTCTCTGCTTTTAAAAAAATCTGCTTTTGGGAGTTGTAGTTTTATAAGGTCTTTTGCCTTCTCTATTTTTTTTTAAAAAGTTTGCTTTTGGGAGTTGTAGTTTTACAAGGTCTTTTGCCTTCTCTATTTTTTTAAAAAAAGTTTGCTTTTGGGAGTTGTAGTTTTACAGGTCTTTTGCCTTCTCCATTTTTAAAATTGTTTTTGGGAGTTGTAGCTTTACAAGGTCTTTTGCCTTCTCTCTTTTTGAAAAGTTTGCTTTTGAGAGTTGTAGTTTTACAAGGTTTTTTTTCCTTCTCCATCCATTAATTAATAGATGCAGGATTCTAAATCTCGTCCCCAATCAGCTTGGGGCGGGGCCAGGTGAGGCGGGAGGCCACGCCCATATACTTGGCCACGCCCTAAAGGGGGAGGAGTCTTCTAAGGCCTTGAATTGCTGGGAACTTGAAGCCACGCCCTCCTCCGAGGCTAGCCACGCCCCCAAGGGGAGTCACTAGAAGGCCCTTCCCCAGCTGAAGAGGCGCAATTGTCGGCTTCTCCCTGGTTAAGTCTGTCTCAATGGAAGCCTTTCCAGGCAACTCCAGCCCTTCCGAAGCCCGGCACCGGCCCAAAGGATGCTACGACGGGGAGCTGCTCGACCTTTTCGGGGTCCTGATCCAAGCACTGCTGGCTGTGGTCGCCTTCAGCACCCTCATGCGTAAGAGACCCGTCCGCACCGCACGGTTGTCGCGCTATAGCCCCGCTTTAACAGCCTTCTCTGGAATCCTGGGGTTTGGTGTGGATGAATTCCCTTGGTTGGGAATTATAGAAAGAAAGAGGGTGGGTTTGCCTCTGGGTGCAATCCACACAGTAGAATTAATGCGCTTTGGCACCACTTTGAACTGCTAGGGGGTCGTGGGGTTTGTAGTTTGGTTGAACCACAGCACTCAGGAGCAGAGAAGCACTCAGAATGCAGTTGGACTCCACTCTTAAACTGCCATGGCTCAAGGCTAAGGGATGCTAAGGGAGTTGTAGTTTTGCAAGGTCTTTCGCCTTTTCTATCATCACATTTTTTTAAAAATACAATACAACTGTATTGTCGAAGGCTTTCATGGTTGGAATCACTAGGTTCTTGTGGGATTTTTTCGGGCTATATGGCCATGTTCTAGAGGCATTTTCTCCTGACGTTTCGCCTGCATCTATGGCAAGCATCCTCAGAGGTAGTGAGATAGATAGATAGATAGATAAACTCATTTTCCTAATTCCAACAGACCTCACTACCTCTGTTTGGCCCAATTCTGTCCTTGGTGGGGTTCAGAATGCTCTTTGATTGTAGGTGAACTATAAATCCCAGCAACTACAACTCTCAAATATCAAGGCCTATTTCCCCCAAACTCCACCAGTGTTCGCATTTGGGTATAATGAGTATCCGTGCCAAGTTTGGTCCAGATGCACCATTGTTTGAGTCCACAGTACTCTCTGGATGTAGGTGAACTACAACTCCAAAACTCAAGGTCCATGTCCACTAAACCCTTTCAGTATTTTCTGTTGGTCATGGGAGTTCTGTGTGCCAAGTTTGACTCAATCCATCCTTGGTGGAGCTCAGACTGCTCTTTGATTGTAGGTGAACTATAAATCCCAGCAACTGTAACTCCCAAATGATAAAATCAATCTCCCTCCCAACCCCACTAGTATTCAAATTTGGACATATCAGGTATATGTGTCAAATTTGGTCCAGTGAATGAAAACACATCATACATATCAGATATATAAATTGCAATTCATAACAGTAGCAAAATTACAGTTATGAAGTAGCAACAAAAATAATGTTATGGTTGGGGGTCGCTACAACATGAGGAACTGTATTAAAGGGTGCGGCATTGGGAAGGTTGAGAAACACTGTCTTAAGGTTAGCTCTGTATCTCGTGGTAGCAGAGCGCAACCTGTTCAGTGCTTTCCAGCTTGCCCAATTTTCTGTGTGCCCAAGAGGCAGTTTCTCATCTGGTCTCAGCCACTGAATGAGGTTCTGAGATTTAGCCTCCCACTTTTGGACTCTCGCTTGCTGAGGTGTTCCTGCGAGTATTTCTCTCGATCTTAGGAAGCTGTTTCTTGATTTGACACATTGGCCTGCTGGCTGATATCCAAACAGAGGATGGGCCAGAGATGTCACTGCTTTGGTCCTTTCATTATTGGCTGGTACTTCCCAACGGATGTCAGGTGGCTCAATACGAGCTAAACAGTGTAATTTCTCCAGCTATTCAAAGTACTAAGCCAATGGTTCTCAACTTTCCTAATGCCGCATACCCTTAATACAGTTCCTCATGTTGTGGTGACCCCCAACCATAATATTACTTTAGTGCTACTTCATACTGTACTTTTGCTACTGTTATGAATCGTCATGTAAATATCTGATATGTAGGATGTATTTTAATTCACTGGACCAAATTTGTCACAAATATCCAATACATCCAAATTTGAATATTGGTGCCGTTGGAGGGAGGGTGATTTTGTCACATGGGAGTTGTAGTTGCTGGGATTTATAGTTAATCTACAATCAAGGAGCATTCTTAACTACAACAATGGAATTGAACTAAACTTGGTGCACAGAATTCCCATGACCAACAGAAAATACTGGAAGGGTTTGGTGGGTATTGACCTTGGGCTTTGGAGTTGTAGTTCACCTACATCCAGAGAGCACTGTGGACTCAAACAATGATGGATCTAGATCAAACTTGGCACAAATACTCAATATGCACAAATGTGAACACTGGTGGAGTTTGGGGGAAATAGATCTTGACATTTGGGAGTTGTTGCTGGGATTTATAGTTCACCTACAATCAAAGAGCACTCTGAACCCCACCAATGATAGAATTGGGCCAAACTTCCCACACAGAAACCCCATGACCAACAGAAAAGACTGTGTTTTCTTATTGTCTTCGGCGACCCCTCTGATACCTCCCTTACAACCCCCCCTTCCAACACCCCCTTACAACCCAACCCTTCCAATGTGCTGGAAGAAGCAAAGACCACCAGCATTGAAGCTGGTGATCTTTGCCATCAACTCCGCTGGACTAACCATGTTGTTCGGATGCCCAACCACCGTGCTGGAAGAAGCAAAGACCACCAGCATTGAAGCTCGTGCCCTCTGCCATCAACTCTGCTGGACTGACCATGTTGTTCGGATGCCTGACCACCGTCTCCCAAAACAGTTGCTTTACCCTGAACTCAATAATGGAAAACGGAATGTTGGTGGGCAGGAAAAGAGATTTAAAGATGGCCTCAAAGCCAACCTTAAAATCTCTGGCATAGACAATGAGAACTGGGAAGCCCTGGCCCTTGAGCGCTCCAGCTAGAGGTCAGCTGTGACCAGCAGTGCTGCAGAATTTGAAGAGGCATGAATGGAGGGCGAAAGAGAGAAACGTGCCAAGAGAAAGGCGCGTCAAGCCAACCCCGACTGGGACTGCCTTCCACCTGGAAACCAATGCCCTCATTGCGGGAGATGATGCAAATCAAGAATTGGGCTCCACAGTCACATACGGACCCACCAGAATACTGATCATGGAAGACTATCCTACTCAGACAATGAAGGATTGCCTAAGTAAGTTAAGTAAGTAACCCTCCCAGGGGTCCCGACCCCCAGGTTGAGAAATGCAGTACTAAGCAGAACTGATCCTGCTCAGGCCTCACATACACTGCCATTATAACACATTATATGGCTGTATACTCCCGTTTGGTGCAGTTAAAGTGCATTATGAGTCTACAACAGGTAAACTTGGGCTGTCTGGGTGTTTTGGACTTCAACTCCCACAATTCCTAAGAGCTGGTAGGCAGACAGACCATATAACACAGTTTAGTATGCATTATGGAAATGGGAACCAGTTTCAAAGATCAGAGGGGATGTTTTCATTTAACACGTTGGGGGCTAAATAGTGAGGGAAGCCCTCCTTTTCTCTTGGTTTTGTTGCTCAGCAAGGGATTCCGGAGGCCCTTTACTTTACCTGTCACAGTTGTGAAACTCAATCTTTCCTGGCTCAAGCTTTATTGCAGTGTTGTCTGCAGACAACATTGAAAGTCTGTGTCTCTTTAGTCCTCTTTCCCCATCCTTCCATTGATGGTGGTACTAAAAACTTCCCACGAGACAAAAGACAAGGAGCAAAGGGCAGATGGTTGGGCATAAACATGAGTTTCTTGTCGGAGGCTTTGTCAGCTGTGTCTTTCTCCCATTCTTTATTGTTTTCTAAATGCAGAGGTGCCAAAGCATTTTGCTTCTGCCATCTTGGCATGGCTTAACTTTACACAACTTTGTTCAGTAGACTGTAATGAAAAGGGGCCTCTTTGCATAGAGAAAGTAAAGTCTAAGGATGGCAGATGGAACAATGTCTCTTTGGCAGAGGCTTCGCAATAAGGGATGAGCTGAGACAGGCAATAGATTGGTTCTGATTTATTTTGGCAATCCCATGTCCCACCAGGAGACTTCCAAAGCCCAGACCCAAACAAAACACAGGGTAAACATGGAAGGAAAAAAGCGTCCCCAAATAATCCAACCCATTGCTGAAATTTGCCAGCTTTGCTTGTTTTCCCGCTGCTGTTCCTCCTGTGTATAAAGTTTGAAAGCATCATGCTATTGGGTTGCTGTGAGTTTTCCGAGCTGTATAGCCATGTTCCAGAAGCATTCTCTCCTGACGTTTTGTCCACATCTATGACAGGCATCCTCACAGGTTGTAAGGTCTGTTGAAAACTAGGAAAATGGGATTTATATTTCTGTGGAATGTCAGTCCAAGGTGGGAGAAAGGGCTCTTGTCTGTTTGAGGGAGGTGTGAATGTTTCAATTGGCCACCTGGATTAGCATTGAATGGCCCAGCAGTTTCAAGGTCTGGCTTCTTACTGCCTGAGGAAATCCCATGCTGTTGCAGTAGTAATGTGAAGTTGGAAACAACTTTCTGATTTGCCGTCGAAGGCTTTCATGGCTAGAATCACTGTGCTGCTGTGAGTTTTCTGGGCTGTATGGCCATGTTCCAGAAGCATTCTATCCTGACATTTCACCCACATCTATGGCAGGCATCCTCGGAGATTGTGAGGTTTGTTGGAAAGTAGGCAAGTAGAGTTTATATATCTGTGGAATAATGTCCAGGGTGGGTGAAAGAACTCTTGTCAGCTTGAGGCAAGTGTGAATGTTGCAAGTGCCTGTCTTGATTTGCATTGAATGCCCTGGCAGTTTCAAAGACTGGCTGCTTCCTGCTTGGGAATCCTTTATTGGGAGGTGTTAGCTGGCCCTGATTGCTTCGTGTCAGGAATTCCCTTGTTTTTTTAGTGTTGCTCTTTATTTGCTCTCCTGATTTTAGAGTTTTTTAAAATACTGGTAGCCAGATTTTGTTTATTTTCATGGTTTCTTCCTTTCTGTGGAAATTGTCCATGTGCTTCTTGTGGATTTCAATGGCTTCTCTGTGTAGTTTGACATGGTGGTTGTGAGAGTGGTCCAGCATTTCTGTCTTCTCCAATAATATGCTGTGTCCAGGTTGGTTCATCAAGTGCTCTGCTATGGCTGACTTCTTTGGTTGAATTAGTATGCAATGCCTTTCATGCTTTTGGGCTTTGAAGCTGCAAGGTCATTCAATGGTAATTAAGGTGGCCAATGGCAACATTCACACTTGCCTCAAGCAAATAAGAGTTTTTTTCTCCCACCCTGGGCATTATTCCACATCGTTGGCCTATGTGTTGTTGAAGGCTTTCATGGCTGGAATCGCTGGGTTGTTGTAGATTTTTTGGGTTGTATCGCCATGTTCTAGAAGCATTCTCTCCTGACGTTTCGCCTGAATCTGTGGCAGGCAAACAAACCTCACAAACTCTGAGGATGCTTGCTACAGATGCAGGTGAAACGTCAGGAGAGAATGCTTCTAGAACATGGCCATACAACCCAAAAAACCTACAACAACCCAATCACTTGCCTAGTTTCCAAGACTCCTCAAGCTCTGAGGATGCCTGCCATAGTTGTGGATGAAACATCAGGAGAGGATGCTTCTGGAACATGACCATACAGCCTGGAAAACTCACAACAACCCAACTTTCTAATTGATGCACCTTTTTTGAGATTTCTCCCACTTAATGCAAATAGAGCATTTTTATTTCTTGGCAGCAGTGTCTATCCTCAACCCCTTCCATCTCTTCATCTCACCCCACTTTCCCTGCTCTTCTGGCATCTCAGTTCTTTCTGAAATCTTTAGTGACTTAAGGTTAATTGTTTCATGTAACTAATTAATAGACTAAACTTCAGCCATTTATCAATTGGATGAAGCAATTAGC
Organism: Anolis sagrei ordinatus; assembly: GCF_025583915.1. Taxonomy (NCBI): domain Eukaryota; kingdom Metazoa; phylum Chordata; class Lepidosauria; order Squamata; family Anolidae; genus Anolis; species Anolis sagrei. The sequence goes on from NW_026847549.1 coordinate 10,694,975, forward strand.
AACCTTTATGGCTTTTGAAAGGGGCACTTGATTCATCAAGATTATTCCTTTTTAAAACCTTTTCAAGAAGACAAGTGTTTGGAGGAACTGCAGGGAGTGCCTTCCTGCAATGCCTGGCTGTATCATCCAAAAGGGAAGCGGCGCGGCGGGGCTTGGAGTGGGCATGGTTTCCGCAGAGGGAACGTTGGCCGGAAGGCTGTGTGCGCGCCAGGGAACTTGCGGCTGGGCGCCAATGCGCATGCTCAGTTGTTTTGCCGTTTTGTGAGTGTGTTGTTGTGTTGTTTTTCATTTTGAGTAGATATGTTTGTACCTTGTGGGATGTGTTATGGGCATGGGAATTTTGGTTAAGTTTCGTTGGGGTTTTTTTGAGTTTTGTTGTTTTGCCATTTTGTGAGTGTGTTGTTGTGTTGTTTTTCATTTTGAGTAGATATGTTTGTACCTTGTGGGTTGTGTTATGGGCATGGGAATTTTGGTTAAGTTTCGTTGGGTTTTTTGAGTTTTGTTGTTTTGCCGTTTTGTGAGTGTGTTGTTGTGTTGTTTTTCATTTTGAGTAGATATGTTTGTACCTTGGGGGTTGTGTTATGGGCATGGGAATTTTGGTTAAGTTTCGTTGGGGGATTTTTGAGTTTTGTTGTTTTGCCGTTTTGTGAGTGTGTTGTTGTGTTGTTTTTCATTTTGAGTAGATATGTTTGTACCTTGTGGGTTGTGTTATGGGCATGGGAATTTTGGTTAAGTTTTGTTGGGTTTTTTTTAGTTTTGTTGTTTTGCCGTTTTGTGAGTGTGTTGTTGTGTTGTTTTTCATTTTGAGTAGATATGTTTGTACCTTGTGGGTTGTGTTATGGGCATGGGAATTTTGGTTAAGTTTCGTTGGGGGGTTGTGGAGTTTTGCTGTCCCGTTGAACCAACCTAACAGATTTATATATAGAGATATAATGTGAAAGGAAGGAAGAGGCTGTGAAAATTGCTTGAACAAACACCAGCAATTTAAGATATGCAAATGACACTTTATTGTTAACAGAAACCACTGAGGAAAGTTAAGGAAGAAAATGTAAAAGAAGGGTTACAGCTGAACATACAGAAAGCAAAAGCAAGGATGAAGAACGATCTGCATATATTTTAAGTCGGTTAGGAAATTACCTGAAGAGTTTTTAAAATCCTATGCCTTGGCCCAGTCATGAATCAAAACAGAGACTGTAATAAGGAAACCACAAGATAAGCAGCTCTGAAAGAACTAGATAAGATCCTTAAATGTAAAGTCATATAATTAAATGCCAAAGTCAGAATAATTCATACTGCCATATTTCTGGCATAAATAATAATAATAATAATAATAATAATAATAATAATAATAATCCTTTATTTATACCCCGCTACTATCTCCCGCAGGACTCGGTGCGGCTTACAAGAGGCCGAGCCCAAATACATCAATAAAACACAACAACAATACAACAATAAATAACTCATAACAAAGCAAAACAATAACAATAATATCACGACGCATTTAAAACCTGTGGCAGGGCCAAATGTAATGATTAAAATTTTAAAATGCTGGGCATGTTCAAGAGAAATAGGATGGATAGGTGGGTGTGCAGACAATTCTAAATCTCTCGTAAAGTGCATTTGGGACCTATTGCTTGGGATTCCTTATTCTGGGAAGGCACACTGGAACATCCACGTTTTCAAGCTCCTTCTAAAGACTGCCAATGTTGGGGCATGCCTGATGTCCTTGGGGAGGGAGTTCCAGAGTTGTGGGGCCACCACCGAGAAGGCCCTGTCCCTCATTCCCACCAACTGTGCTTGCGATGCAGGTGGGATCGTGAGCAGGGCCTCTCCAGATGAACGAAGAAATCATGTAGGTTCGTATACGGAAATGCGGTCACGCAAGTAGATGGGTCCCAAACCATTTAGGGCTTTGTAGGTAAGCACCTGCACCTTGAATTGGGCCCGGAAAATGAACGGCAGCCAATGGAGCTCCTTGAACAGGAGGGCTGACCTCTCCCTTTAAGGAGCACCAGTTAACATCCTGGCCGCCGCTCGTTGAACCAACTGAAATTTCCGGGCCGTTTTCAAGGGCAGCCCCATGTAGAGTGCATTACAGTAGTCCAATCTGGAGGTGCGATTGGACTACTAAGGCTTGGATCACCCTGGCCAGATCCGCCTTCACAAGGTACGGTCACAGTTGGCGCATGAGTCTCAATTGTGCAAAGGCCCTCCCGGCCACCGCCAACGCCTGAGCTTCAAGCGTAAGTGATGAGTCCAGGAGGACACCCAAACTGCGGACCTGTGACTTCAGGGGGAATGTAACCCCGTCCAGCACAGGTTGCCACCCTATTCCTCGATCTGGTTTACGATCGACCAGGAGGACCTCTGTCTTGTCAGGATTAATCTTCAGCTTGTTCTTTCTCATCTAGCCAGCCACAGCGGCCAGGCACTCGTCCAGCACCCGAGAGGCTTCCTTGGAGTTCGGTGGAAAAGAGTAGTAGAGTTGCGTGTCATCTGAATAGAGATGGCACCCAACTCCAAAACTCCGGATGACCTCTCCCAGCGGTTTCATGTAGATGTTAAAAAGCATGGGAGACAGAATGGAACCTTGCAGGACCCCACAGGTCAAAGGCCAGGGGTCTGAGCAGGCTTCTCCCAGCTTCACCATGAAGTTGTTAAATATGGACAGTGGATAAAGATGACAGGAAGAAAGTTAATACGAAATGTAATGTTGGAGAAGAGTTCTGTAGGTAACATTGTATTTTATTTTGCTGTACTGTAATTTTGGGCTTGGCCTCATGTTAGCCGCCCCGAGTCCCCTTTGGGGAGATGATGGTGGTGTACAAATAAATTATTATTATTATTATTATTATTATTATTATTATGTTTTGTGTATGTATGTGTGTATATGTGTGTGTGTGTGTGGTTTTGCACATGCGTTGTAATGTATTTTTTGTTTTTTGCCTTTTGAAGTCTCTTCTGCTGTGTTTTTTTGTGTTTTTTTGAGTGATGGTCACTCGTTGACCTGATTGGTGTGTTGTGTCCAAATTTGGTGTCTTTTCACCAAGTGGTTTTTGAGTTATGTTAATCCCACAAATGAACATTACATTTTTATTTATATAGATAAACGTATCCCCCTTGAGCCTTTCTTTGCAACCCTATTCTGTTTACAATTATCTTTAGCAGTGAAGCCTGGTTAAAAAGTAGTGGAGTTCCTGGATGGGAAAAGCCCTTGGCCAAAGATAACACATTATTTTAACCTTAAAGTGAGCCCATTAGTATGTCTGTGAGCCAGCCATTAATGCCAGTTAATTGCACTGTTGAGGGACTAGTGCGCTGTTGACCAACTTAATGCAATGTTCAAGAAGAGGGACTGATTTATTTAGGCCAGGGGAAGTCAAGGCTAATATACAAGGGTGAATAATAGACATTCCTTTACAAAGCACCTGACGTCTACCTTCGTACTCTGTCAACCTAAGTGGCTCTTCGAATGCTTAATGTGCACAGAGTTCTAAGGTGGTTCCATAAAAGAAAATCAACCAATGTTACATCTAGTACAGACCAGAGCTATTTTCGGGAGCCTTGGGTGCCTCAGAGTTGGACAGTAGTTCTGCTTTTTAAAGGATATGCAAGTCAATTGTGGGCTTTGTTATTAGTTTCATTTAGCTTTGTGCGCTGTGGCATTTTGAAATGCAAGACTAGGTCCTGAGCATTCAAAGAATAGAAGGAAATGATTAGAAAAGTAAGAACTAGCCTTGGTCTTTTCACAGTCTCATTTATGCAAGGAAGACTGTAATGGGTCCTTAAAAGTCCTGCTTCTCAGATTTTATTATTTATTTATCGTGTCAGGAGCGAACCAAAACATTTGTATTGCAAACAAACAAAACACAAAGTTTGCAGACTTGGTATTCTATTAAATGTCCTTTGACCAGTAGCTGGCCACTTGGAGTGCCTCTGGTGTTGCCGCAAGAAGGTCCTCCATTGTGCATGTGGCAGGGCTCAGGTTGCATTGCATTAGGTGGTCTGTGGTTTGGTCTTCTCCACACTCGCATATCGTGGATTCCACTTTGTAGCCCCATTTCTTAAGGTTGGCTCTGCATCTCGTGGTGACAGAGCACAGTCTGTTCAGCACCTTCCAAGTTGTCCAGTTTTCTGTGTGCTCAGGAGGGAGTATCAGCCATTGGTTGAGGTTCTGGGTTTGAGCTTGCCACTTTTGGACTCTCACTTGCTGAGGTGTTCCAGCGGGTGTCTCTGTAGATCTTAGAGAACTATTTCTTGATTTAAGTCGTTGGTATGCTGGCTGATACCCAAACAGAGGATGGGCCGGAGATGTCACTGCCTTGGTCCTTTCACTGTTGACTTCTCAGATTGACTGGAGATCATTAATTGCAGTGCCCTCTACGCCCCCTCCCTGCCAAAATGATGGTATTTACAAAGATTGGGTCATAAAATCCCATTGTCATGACTTTGCCTATGGAAAGTTGATTTTTTAGAATTTATTTTTTTGTGTCAGGAGCGAGTTGAGAAACAGCAAGTTGCTTCTGGTGTGAGAGTTTTGGCTGTCTGCAAGGACATTGCCCAGGGGATGCCCAGATGTTTTGATGTTTTACCATACTTGTGGGAGGCTTCTCTCATGGGAAGCTGGTGCTGAATGAGGGAGCTCATCTGCACTCTCCCCAGATTTGAACCTCCGACCTGTCTGTTTTCAGTCCTGCCGGCACAAGGGTTTAACCCATTTGAGCCACTGAGGACTCAATTTTTAGAAATATTGTGAATCATATAATTTCCCCCTGGCAAAGAAAGAGGTTTCTGGCCATGACCAAGAGCTTAGAAACCAGATTTGTTTTGTGAATTTCAGTGCACGGCTAGAGTGTAGTTTTATTTGTGTCGTGAAACACGGTTTCTGCAGCAGGGTAATTTCCAACAGAAAATGATTATCAGCCCTTTAACCTTCCCTCTCAGACTTCTCAGCTGACATTCTGTTTTTTTTTTTTTTGAAAAAAGGGGAAATTGGACAAAACAGACACTAGAGTGCTCAACATGCAATTTGTTCAATTCATGGGTTTTACTCAGGTCAAGTTAATTTTGTATACCTTTGTGAATTAATCCCATACCTGCAATATACAGTTGCCCAGAATTCGTGGGCCTTGTTTTTTGTATAGCTGATAACAAAAGTGGGCAAAATGAAAGCAGACAAAGGGAAAGGACGTAAGAAGTGAGAAAGCAAGTAAGTAAAGTTATGAAGTTTAGGGACTATATAAGAATTATAATACACAACAGTCACAATGCATACCTCCAGGTCAGTGGTTCCCAACCTTTTTTTTGACCAGGGACCACTTGACCAGGGACCACTTTGACCAGGGACAACTTGAGCAGGGACCACTTTGATCAGGAACCACTTTGACCAGGGACCACTTTGACCAAGGACCACTTTGACCAGGGACCACTTGACCAGGGACCACTTGACCAGGGAAACTTGAGCAGGAACCACTTTGACCAGGGACCTCTTTGACCAGGGACCTCTTTGACCAGGGACCACTTTGACCACGGACCACTTTGACCAGGGACCACTTTGATCAGGGACCACTTTGATCAGGGATCACTTTGACCAGGGACCACTTTGACCAGGGACCACTTTTACCAAGGACCACTTGACCAGGGACCACTTGACCAGGGACAACTTGAGCAGGGACCACTTTGATCAGGATCCACTTTGACCAGGGACCACTTTGACCAGGGACCACTTTGACCAGGGACCGCTTGACCAGGGACCACTTGACCAGGGACAACTTGAGCAGGGACCACTTTGACCAGGGACCACTTTGACCAGGGATCACTTTGACCAGGGACCACTTTGATCAGGGACCACTTTGACCAGGGAACACTTTGACCAGGGAGCACTTTGACCAGGGACCACTTTTACCAAGGACCACTTGACCAGGGACCACTTGACCAGGGACCACTTTGATCAGGAACCACTTTGACCAGGGACCACTTGACCAGGGACCACTTTGATCAAGAACCACTTTGACCAGGGACCACTTGACCAGGGACCACTTGACCAGGGACAACTTGAGCAGGGACCACTTTGATCAGGGACCACTTTGATCAGGGATCACTTTGACCAGGGACCACTTTGACCAGGGACCACTTTTACCAAGGATCACTTGGCCAGGGACCACTTTGATCAGGGACCACTTGACCAGGGACCACTCTCCAACATTAGTACCAAAAGGGTTACAAATCTGTGCATAATGGTGAGTTGCAATAGGGATCCTGATTCTGTCTTTTGTATCAGAGATCACTAGGAGGAGTGTGTGTGAGTGTAGGTCAGATTACTCTCAAGTATCATCAGAACAGAAATCCCCCATTGATTGCCACATTTTCTTCCCAGTCAGTGGAGATGGGAGATGGGTAGTAGTAAGGACCTCATCACATTGAGGTCAAAATTGTGGGCAAAGTGGGATATTTGCTGGTTTAAACCTATAAAGCCCTAAACGGTTCTGGCCCAGTTTACCTGTCTGAAAGTATCTCTCTCTATGACCCACCAAGGACCTTAAGATGATTCGAGGAGGCCCTGCTCTTGGTCCCACCGCCGTCGCAGTTGCGTTTGGTGGGGATGAGAGACAGGGGCTTTCTTTGTGGTGGCCCCTCAGCTGTGGAACTCCCTCCCTAATGAGGCTAGATCTGCCCCCTCCCTCGTGACCTTCCGGAAGAAACTTAAATCCTGGCTATGGGATCAAGTGTTTGCAGAATAGACCGATTTACTGGTGAAGATAAGACTTTATTTGACAGCAATGGGCTGATTTGGATTGTAACCTAGTGAACTAATGTATATTTATAACTGTTCTTTGTATATGGTTGCATTTTATGATATGTTTTATATTGTGTCGGCACTGAATGGTTGCCTGTTGGAAGCCGTCGAGTCCCTCTTCGAGGTTGAGAAGGATGGGATATAAATGTTTTAAATAAATAAATAAATAAATAAATTCACCATGCATTATGGTGAATCTGGTGGGCATCGTGGGAAACCCGTCATCCCACGTCCTGCATCTAATCTTATCTATTTTACTGGAGGAAGCATTGCCACCCGGATTCCCCCCATTCTTCTCTTTGCTCTTTCTTACAACAGTTTCACCTCAATTCAGGGACAGAGCCCCATTGGAAATAGACCAACGTCGTCTGATGGGATCTGGCGGGCTCCGTCCCTGAACTGAGGGGAAAATGTCGTAGAACGGGCAATTTTGCCCGTGTGATGAGGTCTTTGGACTGGGTTTCACTGGGCTACACTATAACTACCAAATATACACTTTACAAATCCCATACATTCCATCCTGTACATGAGCCAGCTTATGTTTTTCAGAGAAAAAAAAAGTAAGATGTGTTCTGGTGGCAAAACACTCTGTTCTGCCACATTAAAAGAATTACCCATTTTCTGTGACATGATAACTGTTTTATATAGTAACTCTGTATATAAAATGTGATAAGCTATTGCTAAACTTTGGACCTGTTTGGATATAAAACTCCCAGAAACCCTCAGGCCAGTCTGACTGAAAGATTATGGAAGAAATCATCTGGAAAAGTAATGTTTTCAAGTTGAGCTGCATAGAGCTCTTCATTCCAGCCGTTGTGTGCATACCTGGCCATTGTGGTTGATACTTGCTGCATCTAAAGTAACCTCACAAACTTTTATTTTGTGTTTAAGGGGCACAAAAGCCTTTGTTGTTTTTCACCTGAAACCCCTGAACTGGAGATGGCACAGATAGAATCTGGGGCCCTTCTTCATGAAAAGTATGTGGTTTACCACTGACCTATAGCTAGGTGACAAAGCTAACAACCTCAACCATCAGAAACACAACAAGAGGCCAAAAGAGCCCTTTGGTGCACTTCCTACATCGAAAACCACAGCATTCTTATCATCTACTGTAGAAAAGCTCTTTCTGCATCAAGTTGTGGTGCAGGAGGCACTTCATGCTCTGCATGGGATGAGTACTTTTGCCCTGTTCCTTATAGTGTCTTCTGAGCAGGGTTGCTTTTACCATTGTAGTAAGCAAGAAGCAGTTCCAGGTTATTATCTGTCCAAACACATCTCCCTCTATGTACCATCGTAGAGATTAAGATCCTCCGGGGAGGCCCTGCTTTCCGTCCTGCCATTGTCACAGGTGCGATTGGTGGGGCCGAGAGACAGGGCCTTCTCGGTGATTGCTCCCCGGTTATGGAACTCCCTTCCTTGTGAGATCAGGTCGGCCCCCTCCCTCCTGTCCTTTAGAAGGATGGTAAAAACTTGGCTGTGGGACCAAGCTTTCGGGACAGGGCAATGAAGTGACAATGGGAAAGATGACAGCGTCAATTGGATTTGATGCGGATGGCTAGGACGGTTTTAAATTGTGCTATCTTAAATGGTGTATTTTAATATTTAGATAAATGTTTTTAATGTTTATGTATTGTATCCAGGCATTGAATGTTTGCCATGTATATGTTGTGCTCCGCTCTGAGTCCCCTTCGGGGTGAGAAAGGCGGAATATAAGTGTTTTAAATAAATAATAAATGTCAAAACAAGTCATCATCATAGGCTATCATTCGTGGGCGACTGTCGTTGCCTTCTAAGTGTCAAGATGAGTAAACGCCATTACAAGGTTGCTACTGCTGTCAAGCCTTTTCGAGGTTCATAATAAAAAAAATTAGGTGTATTTATCTTCCATTTTTCATTACAGGAACATCTAGGAGTGGACACATTACACCTATCCTAATGTCATTCCATTGGCCGATAATTAGTTTCCTAGCAAAACTGTTGGTTTTGACTTTTAAAGCCCTACATGTTTTGGGTCCAGGTTACATTCATACAATCTCCTATACAATCCACCCTGAACACTTAGCTCCTCTATGGGGGTGTCTGTTCCAGCCTGCCAGAACCCAACTGGCAACCACCAGCAAGAGGACCTTTTTATCAGCCGCCCCAAGACTGTGGAATGACCTGCCAAAAAAGTTCCGACTTCTAAAGAGAAATCTCTCTTGACAGGCCTACCCAGACACTTTTAAACTATGAATCTTAAACACATGTCCTATGTTTGAAGACTCTTTTGTATATTTTAATATGAATTTTATAGAAATGGAGTTTTAATGTATAGAAATATGTATATTTGTCTGAGCTAGCGGAGGTGGTCTCTAATTCGGCCTTGATCTCCCAGCGCCTGGTGGTGCTGGGAGATTTTAACATCCACGCTGAGACCACATTATCAGGCGCAGCTCAGGACTTTATGGCCACCATGGCGACCATAGGACTGTCACAGATAATATCGGGCCCCACTCATCAAGCTGGACATACTCTCGACCTCGTCTTTGTGGCGGACAACGAAATGATCAGAGTGGAAGATCAAAACATCCTTCCAGTGTCATGGTCTGACCATCATCTGATCACTTTTAGACTTGCTGCGACCCTAAACCTCCGCAGGGGTGGAGGACAAATTAAGATGGTCCGCCCTAGGAGACTGATGGATCCGGATGGATTCCTGAGGAATCTTAGGGTTCTTCCTGCCACGGAGCCTGGCGATTCTATCGACGCCTTGGTAGCTCTCTATAATGGGGAGATGTCCAGGGCGTTAGATACGATCGCACCTGAACGCCCCATCTCGTTGCGCTGTGACAGGCCATCTCCTTGGTTCACCGAGGAGCTGGCTGTGATGAAGCATACGAGAAGGGGGGCTAGAGCGCAAATGGAGGAAATCTCGAGCTGTATCTGACCGAGCACGGGCTAAAGCCTCTCTTAAGGCATACTCCGTGGCTATACGGGTGGCCAGGAAATCATTCACGACCACCCGTATAGCATCTGCAACAAATAGATCATCGGAGCTGTTTCGGGTCGTGGGGGAACTCCTCCACCCACCTGTGGTGGAGGAGGTTACTGATGACCCTGCAGCTCGGTGTTGCGATTTCGCACACCATTTTGCAGGCAAAGTTGCTCAGATACGCCTTGAGCTCGACTCCAATTTCATCGCAGTGCCAGAGGAGGTGACGGAGGTATCTGCTTGTCCAATCTTATGGGATTCTTTTAGGCTTGTTCTTGCTGAGACCGTGGAGGAGGTCTTTGGGGCTGTGAGGGCGACCACGTCGACTCTAGACCCTTGCCCATCCTGGCTTATCAAATCTGCCAAGGAGGGGTTGCTTGACTGGTTTGTGTTGATTATAAATGCATCGTTGGAGCAAGGGATTTTTCCATCTAATTTGAAACGGGCTGTGGTTCGTCCACTCCTCAAAAAAGCTTCCCTTGACTCCACGGTACTGAATAATTACAGACCGATCTCTAACCTCCCCTTTTTGGGCAAGGTGCTGGAGCGGGTGGTCGTCTCCCAGCTCCAGAGTTTCCTAGACGATACCAACTACCTAGATCAGTCACAGTCTGGTTTCAGGCCTGGTCATGGCACTGAGACAGCCTTGGTCGCCTTGGTGGATGACCTCCGCAGAGAGCTGGACAGGGGGAGTGTGACTCTGCTGGTTCTCTTGGACATCTCAGCGGCTTTCGATACCATCGATCATGGTATCCTTCTGGGTCGTCTCTCCGGGATGGGCCTTGGGGGCACGGTTTTGTCGTGGCCTGGTCCTTTCTGGAGGGCCTCACCCAGTTGGTGAAGCTGGGGGATACCTGCTCAGACCTGTGGCCTTTGACCTGTGGGGTCCCGCAAGGTTCTATTCTTTCCCCCATGCTCTTTAATATCTACATGAAACCACTGGGCGAGGTCATCCTGAGTTTTGGAGTGTGTTGCCATCTCTATGCAGATGACACACAACTCTACTACTCCTTTCCACCAATATCCAAGGAAGCCCCTCGGGTTCTGGACCAGTGCCTGGCCACTGTGATCTGGATGAGGAGGAACAAGCTGAAGATCAATCCCGACAAGACAGAGGTCCTCCTGGTCGATCGTAAACCGGATCGGGGTATAGGGTGGCAACCTGTGTTGGACGGGGTTACACTCCCCCTGAAGCCACAGGTCCGCAGTTTGGGTGTCCTCCTGGATTCTTCGCTTACACTTGAGGCTCAGGTGTCGGCGGTATCCGGGAGGGCCTTTGCGCAACTGAGACTTGTGCGCCAACTGCGACCATACCTCATGAAGGCTGATCTGGCCGGGGTGGTCCATGCCTTGGTCACCTCTAGAATGGACTACTGCAATGCGCTCTACGTGGGGCTGCCCTTGAAGACGGCCCGGAAACTCCAGTTGGTCCAGCGGGCAGCAGCTAGGATGCTAACGGGGGCTCATTATCAAGAGAGGTCTACCCCTCTGTTTAAGGAGCTCCACTGGCTGCCATTTATTTTCCGGGCCCAATTCAAGGTACAGGTGCTCACCTATAAAGCCCTAAACGGTTTGGGACCACCTTACCTGCGTGACCGCATTACCATCTACGAACCCACGCGCTCGCTTCGGTCATCTGGGGAGGCCCTGCTCGTGATCCCACCTACATCGCAAGCGCGCTTGGTGGGGACACGGGACAGGGCCTTCTCTGTGGCGGCCCCCCGACTTTGGAACACCCTCCCAAAAGATCTCCGACAGGCCCCTTCTCTTGCTGCTTTCAGAAGGAATTTAAAAACTTGGTTGTTCCGCTGTGCCTTTTCAGACTAGGAATCCCCACCTGAGTTCTGATAGTACCTTAGCATAATTAATTGCCACTGCACACTGCACTTTTAATTCCACGTGCCCCACCACCTCAGCACTTTTAATTTCCTGTACCCATCGCGCCGGCCGAGCCAGTTTTAATAATGTTTGATGTATTGTTGGTGTCGTTATTGCTTATTGTTTGATTTGCTTTGCTATTGTTGTGTTATGTTTTTTACTGTATTGTGTTTTGAGGCTTCGGCCTGTGTGAGCCGCATCGAGTCCCTCGGGAGATGCTAGCGGGGTACAAATAAAGTTAATAATAATAATAATAATAAATAATAACTGTAAAAACTCTGGCATAGACACTGAGAACTGGGAAGCCCTGGCCCTTGAGCGCTCCAGTTGGAGGTCAGCTGTGACCAGCACTGCTGTAGAATTTGAAGAGGCACGAGTGGAGGGTGAAAGAGAGAAACGTGCCAAGAGGAAGTCGTGTCAAGCCAACCCCAACCGAGACTGCCTTCCACCTGGAACCCAATGCCTTCACTGCAGAAGAAGATGCAGGTCAAGAATAGGGCTCCACAGTCACCTACGGACCCGCCAGAACACTGACCTTGGAAAACCATCCTACTTGGACAATGAGGGATCGCCTAAGTAAGTAAGGTAGTAGGAAAAGAGTACTGTAGTATGATTCAATTGCTTCAGTCAAGGAAGTCACAATCCTCTGTTTGCAAGACCTGGACAGGGTCTCTTGAATATTCTTCATTCATAGGGTTGCCATCCATTGTAATCTACATGGCAGCAGATAATTGCAAGAACGGGAGGGAGAGATAAATTGCTTTCCCACCAAAAAAGGAAGAGCTAACCATTTTTAAATGAAGGAGGCATATTTCAGTGTTGCTCATATTTATCCTCCTTTTCAGGAATAATTTGTACTTGTGGGTTCAAAAATTCCACAGGATTAAGGAAACCCCAGCGCAGTTAAACCTAAGAATGAGGGTTTTTTTCTGTTGAGAAACTGTTTAGGGGTTAAAGAGAAATTGGAATGCCTTTTGGAAGAAAACCCGGCTCTAGGCTGCAAAGGGAGAAGAAAGGGATCACAAGATGGGTTGGAATTTTCACTAACTTATAAGAAAGGCTTTGTTTAATGACTTAGCAACTGCTGGAGCCGTAAATCTGTCAGCAGCAATGGCAAGTTGGGTAAGAGAGAAAGTTGCCATTTAATGTACTTACAAAACAAGAAGACAAGGGGAGGGCAATAATTCTGCTGTGCTCTGTGATTTAAAAAAGCCACCTAAACATAAAGGAAGCTAACAACCAGCTTCTTCCCTGCCAAACCTGTTAGATCTCTGCATATTTGTTTGCTAGAAGAATATTACATAGTGCATTTGATCCCAGCAACTCTGTTCATGAAGGGAATAATTACTAGGGCTGGGCGGTTTCGTTTCGTTAATTCGTAATTTATTTATTTGGTACACTTGTATACCGCTAATTTCTCAGCCTAGAACGGCGACTCAATTGCGGTTTACAGCATTTTAAAAACAATCTCAGTTTAAAAAACATATACAAATACAATAACAAATTATTGGGCCACCAATAATAATCCCATATATCTCAAGTTAAAATCACAATCCAGAGTTCGTTGTCCATATTTCCTGTCCATAGTCACCAAGATTCGATTTAATTGCCACAGATTAGCCGAATGCTTGTTTGAATAACCATGTTTTGAGTCTCTTCCTAAACACCATCAGCGACGAGGCTGATCGTACCTCTATAGGGAGGGCGTTCCAAAGCCGAGGGGCCACCACAGAGAAGGCCCTATCTCTCGTTCCCGCCAGCCGCACTTCTGAAGCTGGAGGGATAGAGAGAAGGGACTCTCCGGAAGATCTTAGGGTCCTGGTGGGCTGATAGGCTGAGATACGTTCGGATAGATAAGTTGGGCCAGAACCGTTTAGGGCTTTAAAGGCCAACGCCAGCACTTTGAATTGAGCCCGGTAGCATATCGGCAGCCAGTGGAGCTGGTTCAGCAAGGGAGTTGTATGCTCCCTGCGCCCCGCTCCTGTTAGAATCATGGCTGCCGCCCGTTGGACTAACTGGAGCTTCCGGACTGTCTTCAAAGGCAACCCCACGTAGAGAGCGTTGCAGTAATCAAGGCGGGATGTAACCAGAGCGTGGACTACCGTAGCTAAGTCAGACTTCCCAAGGTACCCATTTTGGAGCAATTATTTAAAAAAACGAATTTTCAAAAACGTTTTGTAAATGCTTCGTATTTCGATATTGTATTTGTTTCGTTATTGTTTTGAGGTCGTTTCGTTATTATTTCCGCATGTCTGGGCCAGTTTAATTAGTGAAAAAAAATTATAATATCACACCAACAGTCAACAACAGAGGGAGAGGGAAGCTTCAGAAGGTTTTGGAGGTTTTTTAGCGTATTTCGCGGTCGCGTCCGCCATTAACGAATCGATTCGTTATTGTTTCGGAAATCGATTCGTTAATTTTTTACCATTTACGAAATTTCGTAAATATTGAACTTTTTAAAAGGAAAAATTTGTAATTATTTTAAATAACGAAAAAAACCCCCAACAAACGAATTGATTTTAGAAACAAATTTTTCCGTTGTTACCCAGGCCTATAATTACCTTCTCTTCCTTGGAGCATCTTCCCACTGGTATTTGTTATTCTGTGTTGCCAAGTTGTTTCTAACCCATGGCGACACAAAGGAGGCCCAGCCCCATGGTTTCCCTGGCAAGATTTGTTCAGAAGAGGTTTGTCACTCTGAGGATGAGAGAGTGTGACCTTCCCAAGTTCACCTGGTAGCTTTGATTACATGACAGAATGGGCTGGGCTGGATGGCACGTCTGGTTTCTTCTAACTTTGCGATTCCATGGATTGCTTTATGTCATAATCATAGAATCATAGAATATAGAGTTGGAAGAGACCTCATGGGCCATCCAGTCCAACCCCCTGCCAAGAAGCAGGAAAATCGCATTCAAAGCCAGAGAACAATTGCACTCAATAAGCCAGAGAAACAATCCAGGAACAAATCATGGCTTCTTCTGGCTTGCTGGGTGAGAAACAGAGCAGAGTCCTGTCTCCTGCTGGTGGATCTTCTTTCCTGTAGTTTGAAGCCATTGTTCCATTGCCTAGTCTCCAGGGCAGCAGAAAACAAGCTTTCCCTCCCTCCCCTATGACTTCCCCTCACATATTTATACATGGCTATCATCATGTCTTCTCTCAGCCTTCTCTTCTGCAGGCTAAACATGCCCAGCTCTTTAAGACGATCCTGATAGGGCTTGTTCTCCAGACCCTTGATCATTTTAATCGCTCTCCTCTGAAAACATTCCAGCTTGTCAACATCTCCCTTTAATTGACCAGAATTAGAATAAATTTTAGGAATTGTAGTTAAAAAGATGTAGGGCATGGGGAGCATGACTTCCCTGGATCTCACTAGACTTCCTATTGATGCAGGCCAAAACCCCATTGGCTTTTTTAGGTGCCACATGTACAAGCTGTTTATGGAGCCCCCGGTGGCGCAGTGGGTTAAAGCACTGAGCTGCTGAGCTTGTTGACCAAAAGGTCGCAGGTTCGATTCCAGGGAGCGGCGTGAGCTTCCGCTATCAGCCCTAGCTTCTGCCAACCTAGCAGTTCGAAAACATGCAAATGTGAGTAGATCAATAGGTACTGCTCCGGCGGGAAGGTAACGGCGCTCCATGCAGTCATGCCGGCCACATGACCTTGGAGGTGTCTACGGACAACGCTGCTCTTCGGCTTAGAAATGGAGATGAGCACCACACCCCAGAGTCAGACATGACTGGACTTAATGTCAGGGGACTACCTTTACCTTTACCAAACTATGGCCATGTTCTAGAAGCATTCTCTCCTGATGTTTTGCCTGCATCTGTGTCGGCATCCTCAGAGGTTGTGAGGTCCCTTTGGCTTTTTTTGCTGCCGCATGACATTGTTGGCTCATGTTTAACTTGCTCTCCATGAGGACTCCAATATCTTTTTCATACATACTGCTGTCGAGCCAGGCATCCCCCCTTCTGGAAATATGACAGTCTCCATTTTGTTATCTTTGTTTCCAGAGACTTCAGCATTCATTTGAACTGAGCCATTAAAGTGATGTCAAACTGCAATTATTCTATAGTGTAGATGCATCCTGGAAAACCGTTATCACAGCAGCAAGGTGTGCCTTTGATAGAAACTCCTTGCACAGTCTTCCATAGAATTCAATGGGAACCACTAATTTTTATGAGAGAGATTGAATTGAATTTTTTTTTTGGGGGGGGGGCACTTCATTCTTAGCTTGGCAGAAGATCTGAGGATATATTTTTTTCTCCTTAAATCTTTGCTGTAATGGGAAGTGACACTTTGTGGAACCAGAGCTGCCAAAGCTCAAAAACACAGTTGCGGAGTGTGATAAGATGACAACTTCTAAAGGAAGCGAGTTAATGATGTGATGCCATGTTGAGCAGGTCTCGTCACGCCTCATTAGATTTAAGAGAGTTATCAGAGGCAGTGTAATTATCACAAGCACTAAAGCGGCTGTATTAAAAGATAAAAGAGAGCACATTAGAAAAAAAATAATTAACTACTTAACAGGGCAATGATTTGGAGATGGCTCTTGCATTGGTGAGCTTCAGACAGAATTATGGGAGTTTAGAGCAGCCAGGGCATCTGTTTCAGTGGGGTAACCCAAAAAGTAGTAGGCTGTAAAAGCAACATCTTAGGGTTCATCTACACCAGTGTTTCTCAACCTGGGGGTCACGACCCCTGGGGGGGAGGTTTCGAGGGGGTGTCAGTGAGGTCGCCAAAGACTATCAGAAAGCATAGTATTTTCTGGGCTGTTCTAGGTTTTTTTGGGCTATATGGCCATGTTCTAGAGGCATTCTCTCCTGACATTTCACCTGTATCTATGGCAAGCATCCTCCACTACCTCTGAGGATGCTTGCCATAGATGCAGGCAAACGTCAGGAGAGAATGCCTCTAGACATGGCCATATAGCCCGAAAAAACTACAACAACCCAATGATTCCGGCCATGAAAGCCTTTGACAATACATTAACTCTTCCCTCCGGTTGTGGAACTCCCTCGCTATCAACTCCCTCCCTACTGGCCTTTAGGAAAAGAGTCCAAACCTGCCTCTGTGAGCAGGCTTTTGGAAACTGAAGCAATGCAGTATTTTTGAATCAAAACCTTGTGCAATTGAGCTTGGAATGGACTCAGACCATAAACTTGGATGGCGTGTTTTCTAAGTTTTTAACTTTTTATATCTGTTTTAACTCTATCTAATATTGCAATTTTCAAAATGTTTAGGTGATTGTGTTGAGGCACGACTTTGTTCCATTGCAAGCCACCTTGAGTCTTCCTGTCGGGGTAGAGAAGGGTAGGGTACAAGCATGGCAAATAAATAAATAAATACTTATTATTATTATTATTATTATTATTATTATTATTATTATTATTATTACAAAGGCTAGATGGTCATCTATTGGGGATGCTTGGATTGTGTTTTTCATGCATAGCAGAAGGGGGTAGGACTCCATGGCCTTCCACTGAAATACTGTTAAGTTTATGTTGGTTAAAACTGTTCTTCATTTTAAATATTGTATTCTTTCTTTCCTTCCTTCCTTCCTTTTTTGCACTGTGTGAATTAGTTCACAAACACTTTCCATCTACCTGCCACCAGCCTGGCCCATGTCTGCTATACCCTACATGCATACATTATATATAATCTATATAAATAAAAATGTAATGTTCATTTGTGGGATTAACAGAACTCAAAAACCACTGGGGGAATGGACACCAAATTTGGACACCCAACACCTAACAACCCAATGTATGTCCTTCACTCATAAAAACACTGAAAAACACAGCAGAAGGGACTTTAAAAGCCCCAAAAAGCTAAATGACGAAAAGCTAAATGACAATACAGAAAAAAGGGAAGAAAGAAGGAGGGAAGGGGAGAAAAAGAAAGAAAGAAAGAGAAGGAAAGAAAGAAGGAAGGGAGAGAAAGTGGAAAAAGAGAAGGAAGGAAGGAAAGGAAAGAAAAAAGAGAGGGAGGGAAAGAAAAGGGGGGGAAGGAAAGAGAGAGGAAGGAGGAAGAAGGAAAGAAAAAGGGAGAGGAAGGAAAGAGGAAAAAGGAAGGAAGAAGAAGAGAGAGGGAAGGAAGAAGGAAGTAGAGAAGGAAGAAAAGAAAGAGAAAGAAAAAGGGGGAAGGAAGGAAGAGAGAAAGGAAGGAAGAGAGAAAGAGGGAGGAAAGAAAGGGGGAGGGAAGGAGGGAACGAAGGAGAGAAAGAGGGAAGGTTGGCCACAGCAAAGCGTGGTGGGTACAGCTAGTATAATATATTAACATTTCTTGGGGCTCCACAAGAAACTTTTACTTCAAAAAGTGCTCCGCAGCTGAAAAAGTTTGCGAACCCATGGGTTAAAGCATCCTGGTGATTCACTGATCTACAACTTCCATGAATCCAAAGCATTGAGCCTTGGCAGTTAAAGTGTTAATAGTCTGTGTTGGTTCTCATAGGAATAATCTCTCTAGGAATCACTTCTAGCTCCTTTTTCTACCTGGGAGAACACTTTTCCAGGAAGATCTGCCTTCTCCAAATTTTGCTGGCTCATATAATTCCTAATGAAAATCTCTCTCTCGGAATCAAGGTACTCCATAAGGATTCCTAAAGAGATATTTCCATTAGGAATTTCTAGGTCTTCCAGCACAATTCTACAAACACCTTCCAGCACACAATTGCCCTGGAGGATCTAGAGATTCCAATATTTTAATCGCATCTGTGGCTAACCAAATCCTCAAATCAGATCCACAAATGTGGAGGCTGATTATGTGTTGAGGTTCTCCAGTAGCCTTTCCAAAATGGTCTTCTCTCATTATCTCTTTACAGTGAAACGGTTTAAGGAACCTAAAGAAGAGAGACGGCCCTGGAGAATATGGTAAGATGTTTGTACTTCTTCCTTTTACCAAAATCATGAAGAAAACAAACCTCTTTGTGATTTTTAGTATTTGATTTCAGACTATGAAGCATTACTCATTTTTGAGACTATAGTTGCACAGGATACAGGATGAGAATTCTGAGTTAATAGGGAACACTGGACTTTTTTGGGGTGTGCCTCTTCAGACTGCAGCTTGTGATTACCATCTCTGCCTGTTTCTCATGTGAATAGCTTCCTAAATATATGGGGATATTCACTTTTTTGGCTTTCAGCTTCCAAGATTTATCACTCACTGACCATGCTGGTTGGGGTTTTCTGGAAGTTGTAGATAGCCTCAAGAGGTCCCACAAAAAAAGCAACCATATTTCTTCAGCATTTTGAGGCATGTTTCTGGATTCCAGTGTGGTAGACAAGCCTTTTGTCAGAACTTGGGAAAGATGGTTGTCCAAACCATTAACATTTTCTTAAGGTCTACCTATGACCTTCCCGTCTGTGCTGTCACACGCTGGGCCTATAGCAATTGGCTTTTGAACAGGATATGCTCTTTGTGCCCAGCGGGAAGCCAGGGTGCCTCAGCTGAGAGGCCCTAAGGATTTTCCTATACAAAGTCTTTAGAAGCTTGAAAAATTTAACAAAGTCCTTTATTATTGCTTAGGTCTTCAACAAAACAATCAAATACTTGGGTTGTTGTAGGTTTTTTCGGGCTATATGGCCATGGTCTAGAGCAGTGGTTCTCAACCTGGGGTCCCCAGATGTTTTGGCCTACAACTCCCAGAAATCCCAGCCAGTTTACCAGCTGTTAGGATTTCTGGGAGTTGTAGGCCAAAAACATCTGGGGACCCCAGGTTGAGAACCACTGGTCTAGAGGCATTCTCTCCTGACGTTTCACCTGCATCTATGGCAAGCATCCTCAGAAGTAGTGATGCTTGCCATAGATGCAGGCGAAACGTCAGGAGAGAATGCCTCTAGACCATGGCCATATAGCCTGAAAAAACCTACAACAACCCAGTGATTCTGGCCATGAAAGCCTTCAACAATAAATCAAATACTTCTCAGATCTTTAACAGGTCAAAGAAATACTTCAAGGCTTTGAATCAACTGGTGGCTTTCTTAATCTTGTCCACGAGGGACAGGCAACTGGCTTCATGAACTGTTTCTTTTCTTTAAGAGGAAAACCCCTTTTAACCCCTCCTTGGGCAATCTACTTTCTAAACTTTGCTGGTGTGGGCCCTACTCCCGGCTCCAAACTGCTTCTTGGGTCCCGAGTAGACCTACCAGCCAAGGCTTTGTAGATTCTCCAGCTGGAGTCCTTTGGAACTGTTTTCCCCCGGAATTTCGTAAGAAACGAAGCTTCTCTACAGGTGGAGCTGATTCACGTCCTGTAGCTAAGCTTTCAACTGTAAGACTGAGCTAAAATGGCTCCCTTTCTTTCCTGAACCCTGGGGAAAGGGGCGGAACTAAAAAACATAATGATAATTGATGGGTCATTGGCCCTATAATTGCAAACCAAGGGAAGCCACCTTATTGCAAAATGCATGGAACTTTGGAATACATGCAAACACTCAAAGAAAGAAAAGGAAGTTGGAGCTCCTGGTACAGCCTTACCAGCACACCGTCCCTTCGGAAGGGCTGGAAAGCCTGCCCATTTCCACCTCTTCCTGCACCCAGAGGGAGAGGACTTGCATGAGCTGAGGTGGCACATCTATGTGGACACTGTTGACTTCTTCATGGTGAAAGGCTGGTGCAGAAGGTCTTCCCCCGTTGCAAGTGCCGGGAACTTCACCAGAATCAACAGCAGCTCAGCAAGGTCAGGGTAGGAGATGGAGGTATCTCATCTGATCCTCAAAGTGCCCTCTTGCTTAGTGTCCAGGAGTGAGTTTGCCCTACGTAACGCCAGCACAAAATATGTTTATATTGGGAAAGAAGGCTACATCTTTCTTGGTTATGGCTGATTCAAGCACACAGGTCTTGGATCCAGGCATCAATCAAGCTGTCTGTCAATCCATGTCAATCACTGCCAAAGGGATATCAGACAGAATAACAACAATAATTTTATTTCTTATCTGCCTCTCCTCGTGGCTCGAGATGTGTCACAGCACAGTCAAAACACCAAAACATTGCAAACATCTGTGTGGTTTTAATAATTAATGCATAGGTGTTTTTTTTTTCTTAAGTGTTATAGTTTAATGTATATGTTTATTGTTTTTCCATGTTTGTTCATACGGCATTGAATTGTTGCCACTTTGTAAGCCTCTCTGAGTCCCCTTCAGGGTGAGAAGGGCAGAGTATAAATATAGTAAATAAAAAATTATTTGATCCAGCAAGGTTTTTTCTTCTTTTGATTAAGTTAATGCTTTTTCATGACTCTTTCCAGGTTTTATGATACCTCAAAGCAAGCCATAGGAGCTGCGTTCATCCACTTTGCCAACGTCTTCCTGTCTGACCTTGCGGAAGAAGATCCATGCTCTCTGTGAGTTTGCTGTTCATTGGGAATTATTAGATGTTGGGGACATTATTCCATTATTAGATGCTATGGAATCCTGGGAGTTGTAGTTCGGTGAGGCACCAGAAGAGAAGGCGAAAGACCTTGTAAAACTGTAACTCTGGTGAACATAATACTTCCTGAATGATAACGCTGTATGGTGTTAACATTTAGTATTCAAGTACAGCTCCTAGTTATGATATGATGTATCATAAAATCATGGAGTTGGAAGATACTACTAGGACCATCCAGCCAAGCCCAATTCTGCCATCCAGGAAAAGCTCAAAGCAGTCCTGACAGATGGCCATTCTACCTCTGCTTAAAAACCTCCAGATAAGGAGACTCGCACACATTCTGAGGAGGAATATTCCACTGCTGAACAGCTCTTATCATCCAGATGTTTTTCCTAATATTAAGGTAGAATCATCTTTTCTCTCAAGTATACAGTAGGCTTGTGCATTTTGGGTGAACCACTTTATGCTTGCCTGACACTGGAAGCCCCCCCCCCCCAAATATCCATTTTTGCGTACCTCCCAAAAAAGGGCACACTGCTGAAATGGAAGTTTTTGTTCTGCATCCAAATACCGACTATTTTCGGTCCATTGGCAGTAAGGGGAACTTACGAGGCTCCCCTTTCCATTCCTGTGACCCTTTTCTTTCTTCCCTTCAAGGGAGCCTGGGTTTCAGAAACGGGGTTAAGAAGCACCCTATCCAGCCCATTTTGGGAGGGGGGGGGACGACTTCCCACAGGCTCCCCTTCCATCCTTCATTAAGACCTGGATTTAAAAAGCATCAGAGTTAAGATACCATTCTGTCTGGATCTTTTCCCTTTTGTTTGTAGAGGAGACTGGGTTTAATGCTTCTTTAAAGCTGTCTCTACTCTAGAGGCGAGGTAGGCATAAATGCACCAGCAGCAGACCACAGCTTTCGAAGGCATTTTAAGGAGGCAGAAAAGGAAGAGTGATGACCTGGAGCTCAGTGGAGCTATCCTCTCTGGACTACCTTAAACATCCCCTCTGTTTTCTCTGCTGCCTGCAATCTCCTTTCTTCTTGGGGTTTTGCTTTTTTAAAGCTGTTTCTACTTTCTACTCTAGAGTAGAGGTAGGCTTCTCTTTTTGTTTGCAGGGTTTGCTGCTGCTACTACTACTACTAATCTTTTAGAAGTATTTTCTGAAGGAAAGGAGGGGAAAGAGAAAAAGAAGTTAAAAGGGTGATTCTCCAAGCCCCCAAATGTGTGGGCACCCTACCCACCCTCCCTCAGTTCCTCAACTCCTAGTCAGTCCCATTACATAAAAAGAATCAGGAAAATAATAGAAACTTTAAAAAATTCAACTGTGATGCAAAATAGGGGAGGAGGACCCGAGATCGGCTCCCACTTGCTTTCGTGTTAGGCGGGTTTTTGTACTGGTCGGGCCCTTGTCACTATAAGCTCCTGAAGTACTGAAGGTACTGACGGAAACTGAGGAAATGAAATCTGCACATTGGTTTTATGTGGATTTTATTGTGTGATATTAAATGTTTTTATTTGATATTTATGTATGTTGTAGCATCTAATTGTTGCCAATCTGTACACCGCCCTGAGTCGCCTTCGGGCTGAAAAGAGTGGGATAAAAATACTGTAAATAAATAAAAAAATAAATAATAGTGCCTACCAGTCATCATGAACCTCCATGGCTTCCAGTATGAAATAGGGGAGGAGGAGCCAGGATCAGCTGCCACATGGTCCTATTTCGGCTGGGAATCCATTTGGACTGGGCCCTTGCCATTTTGGGGACTTGAACAAACCAAAGAAGCTGGATTGGCCAAATGGAGCAGCTAAAAACGGATCCGAGCTCAAGACTAGTGTTGTTGTTGTTTATTAGTTCAGTCGCTTCTGACTCTTCATGACCTTATGGACCAGCCCATGCCAGAACTCCTTGTTGGCCGTCACCCCCAGCTCCTTCAGAGTCAAGCCAGTCACTTCAAGGATACCATCCATCCATCTTGCCCTTGGTCGGCCCCTCTTCCTTTTTCCTTCCATTTCCCCCAGCATCATTGTCTTCTCCAAGCTTTCCTTTCTTCTCATGATGTGGCCAAAGTACTTCATCTTTGCCTCTACTATCCTTCCCTCCAATCAGCAGTTGGGCTTTATTTCCTGAAGTATGGACTGGTTGGATGTTCTTGTGGTCCAAGGCACACTCAAAATTTTCCTCCAGCACCACAGTTCAAAAGTGTCAAGTCTATTGTGTGTGTATGTGTGTGTATACACACACACACATACATTTGTGAATACTTCAGTTAAGACCCATTCATACTTAAACAGTACACATCTCCATTTTAAAACCAGAAGTGCTTTGGTTTTGTCTTCATAATAAAGTGAGCATGCTCTCTGGGTGAGGAAATCGACTTCTTGCTGATACAGGTGGTGTTTAAAAATGCAGCCTCACCCTCTACTTTTACTTTATGCAGCATCATTATCACCCTAAATTGCATATAGGCTGAGCCTCCTTTCTGAAGAATTCCAAAATCCAGAATGCTCTGAAACCTGGAACTATGTTTCTTTTGATGTTTCCAAGGTCTTTTCCTGAAACAAATAAGATACTGGAGATTACAAACCCACTCGGGACGTGAGAGGAAGGTGTTAGTTTTGTTACTATTATTTGGACATTCAAATACAAGGCAAGGCAGGGCCCTGGGTGCAATGTGTGATTTGTTGGCTACACATTCTACACTCCAGTTTATCTGGTTGTGATATTGTTGCAAGCTGAAATATGAAAATGGGTGAAAAGACTTAGAGGAAAAGTGGGAGGGGAAGGAGTCTGAAGGTCTCCTGGCATTTAGAAAACCAGTTCATCTTATTTTAGAGGAGTGGTTCAGAAACCTTCCTGATGCCACGACTCCTTAATACAGTTCTTCATGCTGTGGTGACTCCCAACCATAACATTATTTTTGTTGCTACTTCATAACTGTAATTTTGCTCCTATTATGAATTGTAATGTAAATATCTGATACACAGGATGTATTTTCATTCACTGGACCAAATTTGGCACAAATCCTTCATAGCCCACATTTGAATACTGGTGGGGTTGGGGGCACATTGATTTTGTCATTTGGGAGTTGTAGTTCCTGAGATTTATAGTTCACTACAATCAAAGAGCATTCTGAACTCTACCAATGATAGAATTGAACCAAACTTGGCACACAGAACTCCCATGACCAACAGAAAATCCTGGAAGGGTTTGGTGGGCATTGACCTTGAGTTTTGGAGTTGTAGTTCACCTACATCAGAGAGCACTGTGGACTCAAACAATGATGGATCTGGACCAAACTTGGCACAAATATTCAATATGCCCAAATGTGAACACTTTTGTTTGGGGTAAAGAGACCTTGAGTTTGGGGTAAAGAGACCTTGACATTTGGGAGTTGTAGTTGCTGGGATTTATAGTTTACCTTCAATCAAAGAACATTCTGAACCCCACCAATGATAGAATTGGGCCAAACTTCCCACACAGAACACCTATGACCAACAGAAAATACTTTGTTTTCTGGTGGTCTTTTATGACCCTTCTGACACCCCCTCATGACCCCCCAGGGGTCCTGACCCCAGGTTGAGAAACGCTGTTTTAGAGCTATGTTAAAGATAAATCTGTAGTGTTTTAATCAATGTTTAGTGTTTCTGTACATTGTGTGTTGGGTTGAGAACTGTGGTGGGCCAAGAGGCAATGAATAAATGTGGAAGGAAGCAAAGAAGGATTTAACATAAGGTTTCTTTGAGCCCAAGGACCTGCCTCAGCATTCAAGGCTGTTATAGTGTGAGTTTTCATCCTTTTTTCCCATAGCTACCTGATTAATTTCCTCTTGGATGCCACTTTGGGAATGCTGGTAATCTGGATTGGTGTGAAGGTGGTGTCCTGGATTGTGGAGATGCGGAACTACTCGCTTCTTGTCTTTGGAGAGTATGGTAAGTCAAACCCAGTCCTCTTGTTGCAAGCTTTCCCTAGAAAGTATGTTCAGATATCCATCTCTACCCTCTTAATGAAAGGTATGTGCAAAAAACAACAACTCTACTGAGATCAAACTGTGATTACAACATAGGGTGCTTCCCTTATTAGACTGTTAGGTTCTCTTAGCCTGGTTGTGTCATTATCTACGTTGACTGGAATTACAGAGTTGGAAGAGACCCATGGGCCTCTTGAAGAAAAGGGGCAAGAGTTACTTACAGTGGGCCCTGAACCCTATTTTAACCTGTTCCCTTATTTAATGTGCGTTCATTTTGGTCAAATTGTTTAACTGCTTTCAATTCTGTATTGTTACAAACAGTTTGCAATTTCTTAGTATATGGTAGACTCCTAAGAAAATTCAACAAAAGCTATATTCAACAAAAGACAAGAGGGATCCTCTCACCTCTGCAGGAGTCTACTGTGTACCATGTAACTATGGACAAGTCTACATAGGGACCCCCCAAATGCAGCAGCATTGCCCAAACACAAACATGAAAGACGCTGCAGATTAATTCAACCTGAGAAGTCAGCCATAGCAGAGCACCTGATGAACCAACCTGGACACAGCCTATTATTTGAGAGCACAGAAATGTGGGACCACTCTTAACAACCACCATGATAGACTACACAGAGAAGCCATTGAAATCCACAAGCATGTAGACGATTTCAACAGAAAGGAGGTAACCATGAAAATGTACAAAATCTGGCTACTAGTATTAAAAAACTCTAAAACCAAGAAAGAAGAGCACTCAAAAACAGGATTCCAGACAAGAAACAATCAGGGCCAGCTAATCACTTCCCAACAAAGGATTCCCCCAGGCGGTAAGCAGCCAGGCCTTGAAGCTGCAAGGCTATTCAATGCTAATCAAGGTGATCACACTTGCCTCAAACAGAGAAAGAGTTCTTTCTGCCACCCTGGACATTCCATATAAGCCTCACTTGCCTAGTTTCCAAAAGACCTCACAATCTCTGAGGATGCTTGCCATAGATGTGGGCAAAACGTCAGGAGAGAATGCTTCTGGTACATGGGCATACAGCCCGGAAAACTCACAGCAACCCAGTGGTTCTGGGCATGAAAGCCTTCCACAACACAATGGGTTAAACCCTTTTGTTGGCTGAAGTGTTGACCTGAAGGTTGAAGGCTTGAATCCGGGAGTTGGGTGAGTTCCCATCTGTCAACCCTAGCTTCCCATGCGAGGACATGAGAGAAGCCTCCCAGCAGGATGGTAATACATGTAGTATGTTCTCATTTTTTCTTCTGACATGATTTTTTTTTAAAAGCTTATATTTTTTGGTGTTTTCTCCCATTGTTCCGCTGGGTGGCAGTGGTGGCTACCAAATGGAAAATTGCATTATATTGCCTTGCTTTCAGTGTGGAAAGAGAAACAGTCTCTCCTCATATTTCTCAAGGGTGTGCTTTAGTTTAAACCACAAAGGATTCCTCAGGTGTTTTGGACTGAAATAGATAAACAGGGGTCACAGAAGTGCCGCAAAATAAGGCATGCCTGCTCAGGATCTTTCTCTCTTGTTTATGCATCCATTTCCCAGGTATCCAAATAAACTCCAAGCAAACATTACACATTAGATGTAGAAACAGGAATGGTTTGCACATGCAGAGCATGCTAAAGGTCAGTAGGATTTGACACCCAGGAAATCTTGGAATGCATTGTGAAGAACTTATTTAGAGCTCATAACCTGTAAGACTGTAATGGGAGGATTGTTAAACGTGTCTGGATACTCTTGATAGAACTACAGGAGCTAAAAAGGGACCTTTAGATTTGGGGAAGAATATGTGGATTTTGGCTCATTGCTTCATGGCTTTTGCTCCTCCCTATTCCAATGGAAATTGAAACAGGTTTTGCAAAAAACTTTTAGCAATACAGGTATATCCCAGTTCTTGAAGTAGAGGTACCAAAGGCAGAAATAACATGGAAATGATAGGGGTTGATTTCTGTGTCACCTAAAAGGATGAGTAGTTTAACATTTCAGCAGCCCTTTTGTTCAAAACTGAAAATACAGTAGGACCTCAACTTTCTTGGGGTTTAAGTGCAAAGGGCTCCCATAAAAGTGGGAAAACTGCAAATAAAAATGATTTTAAACCCCCAAGAGAACACCTCTCTAAGAATCTATCAGTATGTAAAGCACTGTTTCTGATCTCTCCTAATGCTGTGACCCCGTAATGCAGTCTCTCATGTTCTGGTGACCCCCAACTATAACATTAGAGCCCTCGGTGGCACAGTGGGTTGAACCCTTGTGCCGGCAGGACTGAAGACCAACAGGTCGCAGGTTCGAATCCGGGGAGAGGTGGATGAGCTCCCTCTATCAGCTCCAGCTCCTCATGCGGGACATGAGAGAAGCCTCCCACAAGGATGATAAAACATCAAATCATCCGGGCGTCCCCTGGGCAATGTCCTTCCAGACGGCCAATTCTCTCACGCCAGAAGAGACTTGTAGTTTCTCAGGTCACTCCTGATACAACAAAAAAACAACAACCATAACATTATTTTCTTTGCTACTTTATTTGCTACTGTCATTTTGCTACTGTTATGGATTGTAATGTAAATATCTGACATGCAGGATATATTTTCATACACTGGACTAAATTTGGCACAAATACCCAAATTTGATAACTGGTGGGATTGGGAAGGGATTGATTTTGTCATTTGGGAGTGGTAGTTGCCAGGATTTATAGTTTGCCTACAATCAAAGTTGGAGGCCCCCAGTGGCGCAGTGGGTTAAAGCGCTGAGCTGCTGAGCTTGTTGACCAAAAGGTCACAGGTTCAGTTCTGGGGAGCGGTGTGAGCTTCTGCTGTCAGCCAACCTAGCAGTTCGAAAACATGCAAATGTGAGTAGATCAATAGGTATCGCTCCGGCAGGAAGGTAATGGTGCTCCAAGCAGTCATGCTGGCCCACATGACCTTGGAGGTGTCTGTGGACAACGCCGGTTCTTCATCTTAGAAATGGAGATGAGCACCACACCCAGAGTCAGACATGACTGGACTTAATGTCAGGGGACTACCTTTACCTTTACCTAGATACAGTGAAGACAGTTCCCCTTGCACTATGCTACTCTGCTGCTGAGTATGCATGCCCAGTGTGGAACACATCTCACCACACTAAAACAGTGGATGTGGCTCTTAATGAGACATGCCGCATTATCACGGGGTGTCTGCACCCTATACCACTGGAGAAATTACACTGCTTAGCCGGTATTGCACCACCTGACATCCGCCGGGAAGTAGCAGCCAATAGTGAAAGGACCAAGGCAGAGACATCTCCAGTTCATCCCTTGTTTGGGTATCAGCCAGCACGTCAACAACTTAAATCTAGAAATTGTTTTCTAAGATCTACAGAGACACTCGCTGGAACACCTCAGCAAGCGAGAGTCCAAAAGTGGCAAGTTCAAACCCAGAACCTCAACCAATGGCTGATACCAAATGAGAGACTCCCCCCTGGGCACACAGAGGACTGGGTGACTTGGAAGGCGCTGAACAGACTGCGCTCTGGCACCACGAGATGCAGAGCCAACCTCAAGAAATGGGGCCACAAAGTGGAATCTTCGACATGCGAGTGTGGAGAGAGAGCAAACCACTGACCACCTGCTGCAATGCAACCTGAGCCCTGCCACATGCACAATGGAGGACCTTCTTGCAGCAACACCAGAAGCACTCCAAGTGGCCAGATACTGGTCAAAGGACATTTAATCAACTACCAAACTCACAAATTTTGTATTTGTCTGTTTGTTTGCTTTGTTCTGTTAGAAATGTAATATAATTGACTGGCTGCCCTGACACGAGAAATAAATAAAACCTTACCTACAATCAAAGAGCATTCTGAACCCCACCAGCAATGGAACTGAACCAGACTTGGCACACAGAACTCCCATGACCAACAGAAAATACTGGAAGGGTTTGGGGGGCACTGATCTTGAGTTTTGGAGTTGTAGTTCACCTACATGCAGAGAGCACTGTGGACTCAAATGATGATGGATCTAGTTCAAACTTGGCATGAATACTCAATATGGCCAAATGTGAACACTGGTGAGGTTTTGGGGAAATAGTCCTTGACATTTGAGAGCTATAGCCGCTGGGATTTATAGTTCACCTACAATCAGAGAACAATCTGAACCCTAATCCTTTGTCCCAACCCCATCAGTATTCAAATTTGGGCGTAATGGGTATTTGTGCTAAATTTGGTCCACTAAATGAAAATATCTCCTGCATTTCAGATATTTACATTATGAATCATTCCAGTAGTAAAATTACAGTTATGGAGTAGCAACAAAAATAATGTTATGGTTGCGGAACTGTATTAAAGGGTCACAGCATTAGGAAGGTTGAAAACCACTGAGCTAGACAAAGGATAAGAAGGCAAAGTGGCACTAAGGGGGAATTTTTTTGTCAGAGGTGTGATTATATTGGCTTCCTTTTCATCATTTATGTAAATTGCAGAATTTGGCTTTCTTGCATGCAGAATTTGCTGCAGAGGAGCATAGATTTTGTCTATAGTGATGTCATTATGGACTGTTTGGGCAGAATGGGGCTAGAGAATGAATGGGGAAGGTGACCCAGTTTGGGGCATCATGTGACTTCTTTGTGGCCCTTCAAGTTTCATACTTCATTAGGGACTCCCAGTGCAATATGGCACTGACTTTCATAATCTTATGTACCTTTTAATAAAATCAGAATTGTATCTTCCTATTTGGCATTTGGTATTTAAGGACAGTAATAATTTATTTATTTATTTATTTATTTATTTGGTTTACTTTTACCCCGCCCTTCTCACCCCGAAGGGGACTCAGGGCGGCTTACATATCCAAGGCACAATTCGATGCCCGTAACATACAACAATAATAAAACACAATAGCACAAAATAGCAACAACAACAATACATTATATCTATACCCAATAAAACCAATAAAAATTTCATACAAACCGATACAAACCAATTACTCCTTATTGCCGGTCAATATTCGCTATCTCATAGTTCAGAGTTTCATTCCACATTTGTCAGTCCAGCCGGTCCTATTTGTCTGGTTGTCCTTACTTAGTTGACAGATTTCCCGAAGGCCTGGTCCCACAACCACGTCTTTACCTTCCTCCTGAAGGACAGGAGTGATGTCGATGCCCTGATATCCGCCGGGAGTGAGTTCCACAGGTGAGGGGCCACCACTGAGAAGGCCCTGCTCCTTGTCCCCACCAGCCTCACTTGGGAAAGCGGTGGGGTCGAGAGCAGGGCCCCCTCAGATGATCTTAAATTCCGTGGTGGGACGTAGAGGGAGATACGTTCAGACAGATACACTGGACCGGAACCGTACAGGGTTTTGTAGGTCAAAACCAGCACCTTGAATTGGGCTCGGAACTGAATCGGCAGCCAGTGGAGCTGACACAGCAGAGGGGTGGTATGCTGTCTGTATGTCACCCCAGTGAGCAGCCTGGCTGCCGCTCGCTGGACCAGTTGAAGTTTCTGAACCATCTTCAAGGGCAACCCCACGTAGAGTGCGTTGCAGTAGTCTATTCGGGATGTAACAAGAGCGTGGACCACTGTGGCCAGATCAGACTTCCCAAGGTACGGGTGCAGCTGGTGCACAAGTTTTAATTGTGCAAAAGCTCTCCCGGCCACTGCTGAAACCTGTGATAATGATAATGAATGCTACACTCAACAATGCAAAGTCAGCATATTTAAATAATTATAAAAAGGATGTACTAAAGCACTTCAAAGGAAACTACTGACTGGATGTGAAGGGGGTCCCAGTGGTGAAAAGTCCTATAGATGAGCCTGAACTCAATAAGTCTCCTAGAATCTGTAATTCTAATATTTGGTGATTTTCCTTGCATGTGGGCAGCTGTGGGAAATGGGAGCCCTTTGCTTCAGCTGCTGGATTTCTAAGCCGGGACCCTTGCGTGGGTGGATCCGGGGCTGTTGTCATGGTGACGACAAAACATTTCCATCACAACCCTTCCAGTTTCTCAGTGCAAGCAGCCAAATGAGCTCCTACTTTGCTTTTTGTTTTGATAATCAGTCATTATCCCTATTTCACCTTGCCTCTCAGTGACAAAGTTTTGGCACGTGAGCAGTTTTGATAGGGAAGCACCAGCTGAATTAAGTAGGAAGTGCACGACAGGTTTAGTTCAATTTTGTGAGTTTGCTAAATTGCAAAGAGTTATGTTTCGAAATCTGGGTAGGATTTCAGGCAATGGGTTGCTGTGGGTTTTCTGGGCTGTATGGCCATGTTCCAGAAGCATTCTCTCCTGATGTTTCACCCACATCTATGGCAGGCATCCTCAGAGGTGTGAGGTCTGTAGGAAACTAGGCAAGTGGGATTTATATATCTGTGGAATAATGGATAGGGTGGGAGAAAGAGCAAGTGTGACTGTTGCAGTTGGCCACCTTGAGTAGCATTGAATGGCTTGCAGCTTCAAAGCCTGACTGGTTGCTGCCTGGGGGAATTCCTTTGTTGGGAGGTGTTAGCTGGCCTTGGTTGATTCTTGTCGGAATTTCTGTTTTTTGAGAGTTGCTTTTTACCCTGATTTTAGAGTTTTTAAATATTGGTTGCCAGATTTTGTTCATTTTCATGGTTTTCTCCTTTCTGTTGAAATTGTCCACATGCTTTTTGTGGATTTCAGTGGATTCATGGTGGTTGTTAGAGTGGTCCAGCATTTCTGTGTTCTCCAATAATATGCTGTGTCCAGGTTGGTTCATCAAGTGCTCTACTATGGCTGACTTCTCAAGTTGAATTAGTCTGCAGTGACTTTCATGGTCCTTGATTCATCTCTGGTACATTTGGGGTAGACTTGCCCACAATTGCATGGTATATGGTAGAATCCTGCACAGGTGAGAGGATCCCTCTTGTCCTTTGCTAAACATTTGTTCACATTTGTTCCATACATAGTCCTGGCAGTGTGATACCACCCAGAACAGCTTCCACCCCTCCAGGGGATTCCAATGGAATCATTCTGGGAGTTGAATGTGACGTCTGTAGACAGTCCACGTTTCGCAGGCATATAGCAGGGTTGGGAGGACAATAGCTTTATAAACAAGCACCTTGGTATCCCTATGGATATCCCGGCCCTCAAACACTCTGATTCATTCGGAAAAATGCTGCACTCGTAGAGCTCAGGCGCTGTTGTATTTCATTGTCAGTGTTGATTTTTATGGAGAGGTAGCTGTCAAGGTAGCGGAAATAGTCAACATTTTCCAATGTTACACCATTAAGCTGTGTTTCTGGCATTGCAGAGGGATTGGCTGGTGATTGCTGGAAGAGCACTTTGGTATTCTCAATGTTCAATGAGAGGCTGAGCTTCTTGTATGCTTTTGCAAAGGTGTTTAGAGTGGCTTGTAGTTTTTCTGAATGTGCACAGACTACATACTGCCATATATACCAGTTCAAAGCAGAAAGTGTGGGAATTTATTCAGCTGTGTGGAAGGGGCCATACTTTAAAAAGTAACTAGTTACATTTTTTTAAAAGTAGCTCTGCATGCTGCCTTGTTTGGTGTTTGTCCGCCACCGTTTAGTCCAGATTTAAGCTGAGCAAGAAAATACACTCTCTTTCTGACAACCTGGAATGTGACTTCCTTGTAAGGGAGCGCTTTCTGGCTCCAAACCCTTTTTGTATTTACTGGGATTACTTTTAATCCCTCTTGATTCCAAGGCATCGAGGAGGCAGCAACTCTCATACATTATATGCTCTGCTTTATTGCGTCTTTGTGGAACGAACATACACAGGGTTAGACAGCAAGGCAACAAATCTGAGAAACCTGACAAAGGGCACTATCCCTTTTGCATTGCTGAAATCACAAATGCAGGTTAAAAGTTTACTTCCATTCCTTCTCTAGGGTGAAGCCACATTATATAGTTATTGTAGTTTGGTACTATTTAATTGTCATGGCTTCAGTTTAAGGCGTCTTGTACTTTTGTGCTGAATTTAGGGAACCAGCATGGTTTGAATGCTGGGTGATGGTCCCAAAAACAGGATTCAAAGCCCTGCTCAGCCATGGAAACCCATTTGGTGAGTTTGAGCAAGTCACACTCTCTCAGCCTCAGAGGAAGGTGAAGGCACCACTCCAACAAAAAAACCCTACTTCAGGCCTGATCTTTATTTCATAACCTTTTTGAGAAAACCTGGAATCTCCAAAGGCTTTTGGAAGTGTGATCCCTTTGGAGATGAATTGGAATTCACACTATTTGGATTCATCATAACCTATTGGAAAGGCAGCACCTTGTTAGAGATCGTAACTTTTTGTAAAGTATGATCTTCCTGAGAAGAGTTAAAAACTTGCTTGAATCAACCTTCTCCTTAGTGGTAAATATCCAGTCGTATTCATGCAAGGCAATTAGGTTTCTCAGCTGTTAGACTGATATACCTAGATATCTCTTTGATGTGTTAGAAACAAAGATATACCCATGCACAAAAAACAGCAGAGTTTCAGAAGTGTTGTTTTACTAAGTTCTTGTGGGTTTTTTCGGGCTATATGGCCATGTTCTAGAGGCATTTCTCCTGACGTTTCGCCTGCATCTATGGCAAGCATCCTCAGAGGTAGTGCACCGATGCAGGCGAAACG
Organism: Anolis sagrei ordinatus; assembly: GCF_025583915.1. Lineage (NCBI taxonomy): Eukaryota > Metazoa > Chordata > Lepidosauria > Squamata > Anolidae > Anolis > Anolis sagrei. The sequence continues at coordinate 10,728,510 of NW_026847549.1, forward strand.
TCAGGAGAAATGCCTCTAGAACATTGCCATATAGCCCAAAAAAACCCACAAGAACTTAGTGATTCCAGCCATGAAAGCCTTCGACAATACAGTGTTGTTTTAGTTACCCAAAAAGCATCTAATTTCCCTTAAAACATCTTGGTTTAAATCATGCTCTTAAGAGATGAAAAATAGTCTTTGCTTAAAAAATAACGTAGTTGGTTTACTTGCAAACTTCACATACAGCATACAGGTACATTGCTTATCAATCCAGTTACAGAGAGATTTGAATAGTTTCTCTGTCCAGATATAATCTTAACAGTCCAAAGTCTAAAGCAAAGGTCCTCAAACTTTTTAAACAGAGGGCCAGGTCACAGTCCCTCAAACTGTTGGAGGGCGGATTATGATTTGAAAAAAATATGAATGAATTCCTATGCACACTGCACTCATTGTATTTGTAGTGCAAAAAAACACTTAAAAACAATACAATAATTAAAATGAAGAATTTTTTAACAAATATAAACTTATTAGTATTTCAATGGGAAGTGTGGGCCTGCTTTTGGCTGATGAGATAGGATTGTTGTTGTTGTGTGCTTTCAAGTCATTTCAGACTTAGGTTGACCCTGAGCAAGGGCCGGGTAAATGACCTTGGAGGGCCGTATCCGGCCCCCGGGCCTTAGTTTGAGGACCCCTGGTCTAAAGCATCACTCTGTTCTGACAGTCTAATAGAGTCTGTACAGAATGAAAGTCTAATGGAGTCTCTAAAGCAGTGGTTCTCAACCTGGGGGTCGGGCCCCGTGGGGTGGTTGCAAGAGGCTGTCAGAGGGATCACCAAAGACCATCAGAAAATACAGTATTTTCTGTTGATCATGGGGGTTCTGTGTGGGAAGTTTGACCCAATTCTATTGTTGGTGGGATTCTGAATGCTCTTTGATTTTAGGTGAACTATAAATCCCAGCAACTACAACTCTCAAATGACAAGGTCTATTTCCCCCTCCCCCCTTGTTTGAGTCCACAGTGCTCTCTGAATGTAGATGAACTTAACTCCAAAACTCAGGGTCAGTGGGAGTTCTGTGTACCAAGTTTGGTTCAATTCCATCGTTGGTGGAGTTCCAAATGCTTGATTGTAGGTGAACTATAAATTCCAGCAACTACAACTCCCAAATGACAAAATCAATCCCCCAACCCCACCAGTATTCAAATTTGTGCCCAATTTGGTCCAGTGAATGAAAATGCATCCTGCATCCTATCACATATTTACATTACAATTCATAACAGTAGCAAAATTACAGTTATGTAGTAGCAATGAAAATAATTTTATGATTAGGGGTCACCATCACATGGGGAACTGTTTTAATGGGCATTAGGAAGGTTGAGAAACACTGCTCTAAAGCATTCTGTTTCTACTGACTTCTGAAATGGAGTCTGAGTCCTGAACAGTCCCAGATCTGGTCACATGGTCTGCAGTCCCTCCCACAACACAGAGTTAAGGAAAACTGCATACTAATACACACACATACAATACAGTAAGCAATCTGAATTACATATAAACAAATTACTAGGGGTGGCTTGAGGAAGGTTGCTTTTTCTAACAGATTTGAATTGAGTTTCATGGAGCAAAATGGGGAGAAATAAAGAGTCCCTACAACTGACCAAAACACCAAGACAGCAGATCCTATCTGGTCTTGGAAGCTAAGCAAGGTTAACTCTAGTTTATACTTGGATGGAAGATCACTGGGGATGCCAAGTGGTATAGACTAGATTTTAGAAGAAGGAATTAGCAAAACCATCTCTTTGTCTTTGTCTCTGAAAACCCCATGAAATTAAAGCACTTGCCAAAAGTCAACAAGTGAGTTGAAGGCACTGATAGTATTCATGGGTTCAGGTGTAAGAAAGGAAAAAACAGAATTGTATCTGTTGAATACATTTTTAAGCATTTCTCTTACAAATGCTGTTGGACTTCTTGTCTCTGAAGATGATTGAGCAACCTAATTTCCGTTTAGGCCTGAGTATGAGCAACTCTTTTTGTCTGTCTCTGGCTCATAGCCTTCCCAGTCTCCGCACGTGCAGCCATTGGGGAGAGACGAACTCTTCTGGCTCACTTTGGCTATTGAACGTGGAAAACATGAGTTTGATTTCAGCTTCCTTTTCAGCCTCAGCCAGACATTGTCATGTCTGCTTCCTCTCCACATGAAGGAATGCAAAGGATTGCATTCAGACGTTTTCAAGAGGCATCTGGCACTGGAAATAACGACATGTATAATGTACATAATATGCAGGCCGCCTTGCTGAAATCCTGAAAAGATTGCTGAATGAAATCATGTTTTTTTTCTAAATGCAAGAATGGAGGAAAAGTTCTTCACTTGGAGGAAAATAGTTTATTTATTTATTTATAGTATTTATATTCCGCCGTTCTGATCCCATAGGGGACTCAGGGCAGATTACAATGTACATATACATGGCAAACATTCAGTGTCAATTAGACATACAATGTATATAGACAGACAATTTAACATTCCAGCTTATTCCAGCTTCATGAGTGTATGCTTGATTCTGGCCACAGGTGGAGCTGCCATTTCACTGTCCATTTGTTACACGAGTCTTTTGATGGAGTACTTCCTCATTCTTCTGCACACTGCTGGAAGATTTTATGCTGTCATAAATTAGTTAAATTAGCCTCCCCATATAAAGCGATACCTAAATTTCCTAATTGACAGATTCAACTGTCTTTCAGCCTGCATAGGTCAACAGCAAGCTATACAAATGGCTGGAAGCTCACTCCAACCTGTGCTGGCTTCAAACTCATGACCTCTCGGTCAGTAGTGATTTAATGCAGCTGGCTCCCAGCTAGCTGTGCCACAACCCGGTTCCAAAATAACACCTTTTCATCTATCCCAGTTTGTTAGATGTAAAAGTATGGGCTTAGTATCCCTTACCTGAAACAATTGTTTTGATTTTGGAATACTTGTATTTGCATATACATACTTCATAATGAGATATGTTGCAGATGGAACTGAAGTCTAAACACAACCTTAATTTTTATTAGAAAAGCAACTTAGTGCTTGAATAGCTTGAATATTTTCATTACCGTATATACTCAAGTATAAGCCGACCCGAATATAAGCCAAGGCACCTAATTTTACCACAAAAAACTGAGAAAACAGATTGACTCAAGTATAAGCCGAGGGTGGGAAATGCAGCAGCTACTGATAAATTGCAAAATAAAAATAGATACCAATTAAATTACATTAATTGAGGAATCAGTAGGTTATATATTTTTGAATATTTACAAAAATGGTAGTTTAAGATAAGACTGTCCAACTCTGATTAAATGATTATTTACCTCCTTCAATGTAAACGTGCTTATGCATCCTTCCAATAATAATAAAGAGAGCAACATAACAAATGTAATAATAACAATAATAATAGAGTAAAATAATGAATGCAGCAATAATAATAATAATAATAGTAAAATAATAAATAACCTTGACTCGAGTATAAGCCGAGGGGGACTTTTTCAGTCTAAAAAAAGGGCTGAAAAACTAGGCTTATACTCGAGTATATACAGTAATTTGTGCAACGAGCAATGATCCCCCTTGTTCTAGAAACAGAAAAGTCAGGACCACATCACATTTTTATGCTTTTAGGTACCATACATTTTTAAATGCCAGAAATATGCATTAAGATAAAGCATGAATGTAATATAAATGAGTAGATCATACAAGCTTCTGATCCTTGCTGAACGTGAAGACCATAGCAAAAAATTTTTCCTCTATATCAGCCAACTACGTGGACGATTTTGGATTATTTTGATTTTCGGAATTACAGATAAGGTATGCTCAACCTGCACAGCAAGATGGTGTTACTCAGGTGTGATTTTCCTGCTTCTTGGCAGGGGGTTGGACTTTATGGCACATGAGGTCTCTTCCAACTCAAAGATTCTATGATTCTATAGGTATAGAACGGAGCCACCGGTGGCGCAGTGGGTTAAACCGCTGAGCTGCTGAACTTGTTGATTGAAAGGTTGCAGGTTTGAATCCGAGGAGCAGCATGAGCTGTTAGCCCCAGCTTCTGCCAATCTAGCAATTCGAAAACATGCAAATGTGAGTAGATTAATAGGTACCAGCAGGAAGGTAACGGCGCTCCTTGCAGTCATGCCAGCCACATGATTTTGGAGGTGTCTATGAACAATGCCGGCTCTTTGGCTAGAAATGGAGATGAGCACCAACCCCCAAAGTCGGACACGACTGGACTTAATGTCAGGGGAAAACCTTTAACTTTACCTATAGGAGTAAACAGTTTCTTTGGAAATATCAGAAACATTTTTACAATTTCTTATTCTCATATCTGGCATCTCTCAATCAACAGGATCTCTGGAACACAGAGATGGGGAAAGATGCTTAGAAGCAGGCAATGAGGAAAGAAGTTGTAAATGGGTTGTTGTGTGTTTTCCAGGCTGTATGGCCATGTTCCAGAACTTACTTACTTACTTACTTACTATATTTATATCCCGCCCTTCTCACGCCAGCAGGGAGACTCAGAACGGCTCACAAAGGCAGCAATTCAATTCCGTACATATACATAAATACAATAAATTTAAACATAAAAGTCAAACATTTACTGAGGACAAATCAGCTTTTGCAAGGCATGCCAATCAGGCTGGTGTTCCTTTTGATGAAGTCCAGTATAAAGCCTTCTTTATGGCTGTCTGGGCAGGGGGGTCAAACAATCCCACCATTTGACACCAAATTAGAAAGGCATTAAAAGGCACTATAACGATTGAGGGGATGTCTCTCTATTAAACTCGTGCCACCATACCTACAAGAACAGGGAACCTTAGCTGGTTTAAATTATTAAAAAGGCTTTTCGGACCACAAGTCACGTGTTTCTATTTTTTCAAATGGAAGAATGTGAAGTTGAAAATGAAAACGGGACTAAACCACAAGTACACGACAGCTCTACAGTTTAAAAAATCTAGAAAAGTTATTACTATAATCACGCTTGAAGTGAATTCTTCTACTATGCTGCTTTTTACCCAGTTCAAAGCAGATATTGTGGGATTTTTTTGCCTTGATATTCTGGGTTATATGGCTGTGTGGAAGGGCCCTTAGTGAGTGAAATACTTGGATGGAAGCCCACCAACAAACACCAGGTGCTGTTGGCGATATTTCAGTGGTGAGAACTGGCGAGTATTCCTTGTGTATTTCATTTGCGATTCATAGAGTCATCATAAGGCAACAGGTAACTTGAGGGCACATATACACACATACAGGACTATAATAATAGATAATGTTATGTTTTCCTTAAAAAATACTCGGTCAAATATGGGAAGTTGAATGATCATAGCTAACAGAGGAACAATTAGATTCTATAAATCCAATTGGGCTTCTTCCCACATGTTTAGCCTAAAAAAGAGAAGGCTGAGAGGAGATATGATAGCCATGTATAAATATGTGAGAGGAAGCCACAGGGAGGAGGGAGCAAGCTTGTTTTCTGCTTCCTTGGAGACTAGGACGCAGAACAATGGCTTCAAACTACAAGAGAGGAGATTCCATCTGAACACGAGGAAGAACTTCCTGACTGTGAGAGCCGTTCAGCAGTGGAACTCTCTGCCCCGGAGTGTGGTGGAGGCTCCTTCTTTGGAAGCTTTTAAACAGAGGCTGGATGGCCATCTGTCAGGGGTGATTTGAATGCAATATTCCTGCTTCTTGGCAGGGGGTTGGACTGGATGGCCCATGAGGTCTCTTCCAATTATTTGATTCTATGATTCTATGATTCTAAGAGTAAATATAGGATCCAGCTTAAGTCTTACACCATGGTCTTGAATGAGTTGAGAGTTGCCCTTCTACTTTAGATGCAATACAAAGGTTTCCCTTTGCCTTTGTTTGGCTCCCTTTCCTCTCGAGAGTAGCAAAGGATGCTCTTTTATACCCTGATACAGATTGTGAGGCTCATGGCCCACAGCAAGCGGAATGCTCTGACAGCAAGGTGTGGGTGGAAGCTCAACCAGCTCAACCGTTGGGTTATGTCACGAAATGCAGCGTATGCTCGGGGGACAGATGGCGGAGGGCCCAGGCTGGTGGCAGAGAGTGGGAGTCTGTAGAGAAGGAGACCTTTCCGGATCTATCGATGTTTACTGTCAAAGCTTCAGTGGTGGTTGGAGTGTAGGACTATGACTCTGGAGAACAGGGCTCAGATCTCATTCATCCATGAAAACCCACTGGGTGACACCCTCAACCCCAGGAAACCCTGAGATAGGGTTGCTTTGGGTCACCATTCGTCAGAAAAGACTTGTAGGCACACAACAAAAACAATAGGCTGCATCTCATTTCTGATTTGGCACAAAGCGAATGGATATTTTACGATTTAGTATTTTGAGAAGTTTCCAGGCTCCAAGAAAGTTGGCTTCAGAGTGAGTGATGAAGTCGTAAGTGTGATAGAAAAGGATTTTCTGTGAGCCAGATTCATCAGTGCCAAGATGCAGATAAAATGGAAATGCCACTAAGTTTATGAAGAGTGCCTTTTCCTCTGCAGAAGTCTTCCAAGAAGCTTTCAACATTTGTTTAAATGTGTTTTTAAAAAAAGCCGAGGGAAGCAGAATAAAGTATGTAATTCCCTCAACAATGTATGTAAATATATGTATTTATTCCACACATGTATTACAAAATTTGAGGAACTCAAGGCTTTGCTGGTGTAAAACCTAGCTGAATTTAACACAGCCACATGAAAAGGGAAAGATATTGGGGGTGGGGTGGGGGGGCTAGTACAGGTTTATGGACAATACTGTAAATAATAGGGCTTTTTAGCCGAAGGACATATAAACATTTGAACACATGAGGCCATCTTACAATAGATCAGGTCACTGGTCCTTCTAGCTGTCTTTATTATCTCTGCAATGATGGGGTCTCAGGTGGACCAACCATTTCTACTTGAACTTTTAAAGCAAGGGATCTATAAGAAATAATGGACTGGATTCAGCAGCAGGACAATAAACTGAAGCTGAATCCTGACAGAATGGAGGAGGGGTTGCCTGCTTAATGGAAGAATTCTTCTTTATCTGGTTCACGAGGGACCTTTAGCCCTTCAGATGATTATGAACTGCTATTCTCATCCATTTTTACCATTGACCAGGCTGACATTTCTGATGGGAAATGAAGTCCAACAAAGCTTCCCACCCCATTGTATTGTCGAAGGCTTTCATGGCCGGAATCACTGGGTTGTTGTAGGTTTTTTTGGGCTGCATGGCCATGTTCTAGAGGCATCTTCTCATCCATAGCAGAGCACCTGATGAACCAACCTGGACCAACCTGGACACAGCATATTATTTGAGAACACAGAAATGCTGGACCACTCCAACAACCACCATGTCAGACTACACAGAGAAGCCAATGAAATCCACAAATCAACAGAAAGGAGGAAACCATAAAAATGAACAAAATCTGGCTACCAGTATTAAAACTCTAAAGTTAGAACAGCACAACAACAGAGAGGAAACAAACAAGGACTTCTAATCACCTCTCAACAAAAGATTGCTCCAGGCACTGCCAGGCAATCATGCTAATCAAGGTGGTCAGTTGAAACATTCACACCTAGCTCCAGCAGACAAGAGTCCTTTGCCCCACTCTGGTCATTCCACAGATATATAAACCCTTTTTCCTAGTTCCAACAGACCTCACTACCTCTGAGGATGCTTGCCATAGATGCAGGCGAAACGTCCGGAGAGAATGCCTCTAGAACATGGCCATACAGTGCGAAAAAACATACAACAACCCAGTTCCCACCCCATTGTTTACCCTATTCTAGATGAGACTATACTTTTCCTAAGAAGATCACGTTTATCAGGTAGCCTCAGGTGGCAGAGTGTTCTCTGGCAACCTAAGCTGATCTATCAACAGGTACCTTTCCTAGACAATGATAGCCAGGCCATGTTATCCACATCCTGGTCACCTCCAGGTTAGACTACTTCCATTCATCCATTCATCCTATTCAGAGTTTGAAATAATTACATTATGGGATTTTTCCCTTTCCAGAAAGCTCTTGAGGACTTCTGATTATTGGATTTGTGAGAAGAGTGTTTCTTCCCCCTTGCTTTCTCTCAGCTGTGACAGCTAAACAGAATGTCCACAGTGGGTAGGAGGAAAAAAAAAAGAAATTTCTAAGTACAAGGTGCTGGAAACAGCAGGCATTCCCTATGCACTGGTTCTCAACCTTCCTAATGCCATGATCCCTTAAAATGGTTCCTCATGGTGTGGTGACCCCCAACTATAAATAATTTTTGTTGCTACTTCGTAACTGTAATTTTGTCGCTGTTATGATTCTAAAGTAAATATCCGATATGCAGCATGTATTTTCATTCACTGGACCAAATTTAGCACAAATACCTGATACACCCAAATTTGAATACTGGTGGGGTTGAGGGGGACTGATTTTGTCATTTGGCAGTTGTAGTCACTGGGATTTATAGTTTACCTACAATCAAAGAGCATTCTGACCACCACCAACGATGGAATTGAACCAAACTTGGCAAACAGGACTCCCATGACCAACAGAAAATACTGGAAGGGTTTGGTGGTCATTGACCTTGAGTTTTGGAGTTGTAGTTCACCAACATCCAGAGAGCACTGTGGACTCAAACAATGATGGCTCTGGACCAAACTTGGTACAAATACTCAATATGCCCAAATGTGAATACTGATGAAGTTCGGGGAAAATAGCCTTGACATTTGAGGGCTGTAGTTGCTGGGATTTATAGTTCAGCTACAATCAAAGAGCATTCTGAACCTCAGAAATGATAGAATTGG
>NW_026847549.1:10737801-10795499 GCF_025583915.1 Anolis sagrei ordinatus
GAGGTTGACTTATACATGAATATATATGCAAATGTGAGTATATCAATAGGTACCACTCAGGCGAGAAGCTAATTGCGTTTGATGCAGTCATGCAGGCTACATGACCTTAAAGGTGTCTATGGACAACGCCGGCTCTTCGGCTTAGAAATGGAGATGAGCACCAACCCCCAGAATCGGACATGACTGAACTTAATGTCAGGGGAAAACCTTTACCTTTACTTTATATGCTAAACAATATTCAGCAACACTTTGAGGTGGAGAGACACGTCCCAGCTTGAATATTATTTTTCTAAATGCATTCAGGAATCCAGGCATTGTAATATAAGAAGCTCTATCTTGTCAATGTCTTTATGCTTCCATCTATGTGTCCTCCTTTCTCTCACTTGTGTATAACACCAGCAGTTTGGTCAAGAGGAGACTCCAGTAGCACAGTGGGTTAAACCCTTGTACTGGCAGGACTGCTGACTGACAAGGAAGTTCTTCCTCATGTTCAGATGGAATCTCCTCTCTTGTAGTTTGAAGCCATTGTTCCGCGTCCTAGTCTCCAAGGAAACAGAAAACAAGCTTGCTCCCTCCTCCTCCCTGTGGCTTCCTCTCACATATTTATACATGGCTATCATATCTCCTCTCAGCCTTCTCTTCTTCAGGCTAAACATGCCCAGCTCCTTAAGCCACTCCTCATAGGGCTTGTTCTCCAGACCCTTGGCTGCAAATATGGATGCAAACCATATTTTCGTTTTTGCAGACCACCGGTTGTCCACAGATCACAGATTGGGAACCACTGGTGTATAGGAAACATAAGTCAATTTTGTGTTGTGACTTAATTCTTATTACCAGGATATTTTATTATACAGTTGTCCCTCTACATCTGCATTTTTTACTTTTGAGGATTGGATTAGCTTTACATATATGTTAAAAATAGTCTTGCTAGGAATCTCTTGGTCCTCAAGTCTGTGAGAGGGAGGAAGAAAAAGAGAAGGAGAAGAGAGACCCATTCTAATATAAGAATAGTTGAGAACAGTTTTGGTTGGTTTTGTCCTATTCCGTTTCTTCTTGGAGAGGTTATTTTTATGTATTTTTCATGGAGTGGCACCCAAATGCGTCCTTGTTTCTTTTCGCTCACTCCTTTTCAAATAAAACAGAGGTTGTAACATTATTCCAAAAGATAATGTGCTGGTGTATCATCCACTTTTTTGCAACATTATTTATAAAAGCTGACTTGTTAGTGTTTCACTTTTTTGATAGCATTATATGTAAAAGATTATTTGATAGTGTTTTGCTCACTTTGTAAAAAAATACACTGGAACTTGTAACTGTATCTTTAAAAGGCTGTTTGTTAGTGTTTCACTCTTTCTGAAATGCATCAGAGCTTGTAACATCATTGGTAAAAGGCAATTTGTTACTGTTAGAAGCAGGGTTACTTTGCAAGTAATGTGTAATTTTGTGTGTGTTTGTCAGTAGTTCCTTTGGAAAAGATACTTTAAGAATAGGGAAATGACCCCGATACTTTATATGACCCTCTTCAAAACAAGAGGTTTAGTAATCATGAATGAATACTGTTTGCTAGACTAAATAAGTTGTGTTACTTCCCAAAAATACTATTATAAATACCATTTAAATGTCAGTGTGCTGGAAGAAGCAAAGACCACCAGCATTGAAGCAATGGTCCTCCGCCATCAACTCCCCTGGATAGGCCATGTTGTCCAGATGCCCGACCACCATCTCCCAAAGCAGTTGCTCTACTCCGAACTCAAGAACGGAAAACAGAATGTTGGTGGGCAGGAAAAGAGATTTAAAGATGGGCTCAAAGCCAACCTTAAAACTCTGGCATAGACACTGAGAACTGGGAAGCCCTGGCCCTTGAGCGCGCCAGCTGGAGGTCAGCTGTGACCAGCAGTGCTGTAGAATTTGAAGAGGCACAAATGGAGGGCGAAAGAGAGAAACATGCCAAGAGGAAGGTGTGTCAAGCCAACCCCGACCGGGACCGCCTTCCACCTGGAAACCAATGCCCTTAATGAGGGAGAACATGCAGGTCAAGAACAGGGCTCCATAGTCCTCTTCATACCCACCACCAGGACACTGACCTTGGGAGACAATCTTACTTGGACAACGAGGGATCGCCTAAGTAAACTGTTTGCTAGACTAAATAAGTTGTGTTACTTCCCAAAAATAGCATTATTTTGCCTTTGCCATCACAAAACTAATGTGTTACAAGTAACATAGTTCTTTCCCAGCTCTGTGTTAGACCCTTGAATGCTGTGTTTACTTCCCTTCTTATTTGTTTTATATTATTTCCACCCTGCCCTTCTGTCAGAAATGCTCACAGAGCAGCTCACAAACTATTTATTGTATTGTTCTCTCCATTCAGGTTTCCACCCTAAATAAATGCTTCCTTTCTTCCAGGTGATCCTCCAAAGGCAGCTGCTTGGATCGGCCAATGTGGCCTTTATCTGCTCATAATGGTCTTTGAGAAAGTGACAATTGGCCTTGTCCTCTCCATGCCTGGCTGGACAAAGGTAAGGGCAATGCGGGTAAACACAGTATTTTCTCATCTAGGAAGCTGCTGTGAACTCTAAACAAGAGAGGGTGCGTCTAAATTAAAGGTAAAAGTTTCACCTGACATTAAGTCTAGTCATGTCCGACTCTGGGGGTTGGTGATCATCTCCATTTCTAAGTCGAAGAGCCGGCATTGTCCGTATTTATTTATTTTATTTATTTACAGTATTTATATACCGCCTTTCTCACCCCTGGGGGGACTCAAAGCGGTTTACACATAAATAATGGCAAGATTCAATGCCTTACGTTGGGCACCGATATGATGCCAATACAAACAATTACAATAGTAAAACCACAATTAAACATAAATCACAATTAAAACAATACATCAACAAGCATTAAAACAGTAGACACCTCCAAGGTCATGTGGCTCGCATAACTGCATGGAGTGCTGTCACCTTCCCGCCTAAGCGGTACCTATTGATCTACTTACATTTGCATGTTTTCGAACTGCTAGGTTGGCAGGAGCTGGGCCTAGCAGCAGGAGCTCACCTCGCTCCCTGGATTCAAGCCGCTAACCTTTTGGTCAGCAAGTTCAGCAGCTCAACGGTTTAACCCACTGCACCACCAGGGGGCCCAGGGTGCATCTGCACTGCAGAATTAATGCAGTTTGACACCACATTAACTTTCATCGCTCAAATCTATGGACACCTCGGAGTTGTAGTTTGGTGAAGCACCAACATTATTTGGCAGAGAAGGCTAAGAACACTTGTAAAAAGCACAGCTCACAGGATTCCATAGCATTGAGCCAGGGCAGTTAAAGTCTCAAATTGCATTAATTCTACAGTGTAGATGCACCAGACACTCCTTGAAATGATTTCACTTTGGAATACAGTTAAGATTGCCAATACATGTAGTAAAAGCATCAAGAAGAAGGCTATGGTAAGAGTGTTATATCAGGGAAGCTTCTTTTTACAGAGATGTGAATGTGGACTGTCAAATCCAAAATGTGCAATTCAGGGTGACGTGAAGAGTGTGAGCTCTGGCATCCCTTTGGAGAGGTGGTCACAAGTACTAAAAAGAACAACTCCATATGTTTTCCCTGCACTTTCCATGATGCAGTATCTCTCATCTAAATGGCAAGCGATGTCTGCTTACTTATCTTTGTGTGGAAGTTAACATTTCCTTGCAGGAGTGATAACTCGCTGTTCCTTTGGTGAGAATTCTTCTGGTTTCTGTTCAGTACAGGATTCCTCAGCTGCTTATTTGACAAGTTAGGGACCGACATCCTGTCAAAAATAAAAGCGGAGCCCAGACTTGTTTTTAGCTTGCAAATGCAGGACTGAGCACTAGAAGGTCCCAAATCAATTGAGAGACAGAGAAAAAGAGACAGATCCATCAAGAGAGCAAACCAGAGATGACAGAGCAGTACATAGCTATTAATTTAGATTTCTCAAAACAGCAAGGCAGTGAAACGTGACAATGCAAAGGAAACCTGTAAGCGTGTCTGATAGATTTGTTTTTTGTAAAAGATATTTTCTTTTCCAGCTTCAGGAAATCCTTTTGGACTTCATCCCCGACCCTCAGCTGGAGCTGGTATTGGTGATGCTTGTGGTGCCTTTTGTTGTCAATGTGAGTAAAAACTTCGAAAGGAAGTGACATTTCTGATCACATTAAATCTGGGATTGGAAAGGGTTGCTGAAAATGTACAGGCATTCCACCCAACAAACAAGTCATTGTATGGAAAGATAGCATCTCAGATATTTGATGTGGCGATGTGGAGGACTCTGAAAAAGGAGCAGGGCTTGGGAAAAGCTCATTTTTGGACTGCAATTCTCAGAAAGCCCAGCCAGCATGGCAAGGAGTCTTTGAGTAACTTTTGTAGAGATGGAGGGGAGAGCAGGCCCCTTCCAATATTATTATGACAATTCATAATTCCATCTTGTAAATATGGTTTTCTGTGGGTGAACAGATGGCGATCACTGGATGGCATACTTTCTGTATCAGAAACTAGAGCGGATGTGGTCTATCTAATGATATTTTCTGAATCGGCACCCCAAATAACCAAACCAAATCTAAAGTTGACCAAAAATTGATTTGTAACCTTTTTGGTACTAATGTTGGAGAGTAGTCTCTGGTCAGAGTGGTCCCTGGTCAAAAAAGGTTGGGAACCATTGCCCTACATTGTCCCATCAAATGACAAACTTTGTAAAGAAGGGAAGATAATTGCATTATTGGGAAATTGGTAGTTAACTGCCATCCTAGGACAACAATTTGAAACAATTAGATGGGAATTGTTTGGAAACTTCTTTTTAGAGAAATGATTGGAATGAAATGCTAAAGCCTCCCACAATTGAGCACTGGTAGGATGATGCTCTGGATTTTCAAGCATCATCCTACCAGGACATACCCTCTGTTATGTCAGCTCCACTGGCTGCCGATCCAGTTTCGAGCACAATTCAAAGTGCTGGTTTTGACCTACAAAACCCTATACGGCTCCGGCCCAGCGTACCTGTGAAAGACTTCGACAAAGAATTGTTTTAAGATCTTCTGGGGAGGCCCTGCTCTCGGCCCCGCCTCTATCACAAGTGAGGCTGGTGGGGATGAGGGACAGGGCCTTCTCAGTGGTGGCCCCTCGCCTGTGGAATTCACTCCCCGGGGAAATTAGGTCATCAACATCCCTCCTCTCCTTCAGAAGGAAGCTGAAAACATGGATATGGGACCAGGTCTTTGGGTAATCTGGCAGACTGATAGGAAAGGACTATGGTAATGCTGAATGGACTTACAGATTTTAGTAATTCGGTGAACGTTGGCCACTAGATTGGCTTTTTAGTTGTTATTGTATTAATTGATTATTTTTAACTATTGTAGCTATTGCTGTTATGTATTTTATCTGTTGAATTGTTGGCATCGAATTGTGCCGGTTGCCTGTGTCCCCCCTTGGTGGTTGAGAAGGGCGGGGTAGCAGTGCCCAAAATAAATAAATAAATTTGTTATACCTGACTTATTGTATGAGCTCAAGGTTGCCACATTTCCAAAGTGGATCATTGTGGAAGCATGATAGCCAGGCTACATCAAAAATCTTCAAAACTATCTGATGATGACAATTGTTAACCTTTCTAAATGGGGATGAATTGAATCTTAGAACATCATGCTACCAGTGATTTGTTATAGGTAACTTATCATATAACTCAAAGATAAGAGTTCTGAATTGGTCTTTGGCTTTTACTTGGGCAAAAGACTTTTTTGAATGAAAATATTTTTTTTTCTTGAGCTCTGGAATGCTCCAGATTGGCTAATGAATGTGGTGGGAACCAGCATCTCCCAGGACTTTTGCTAAGAGTCTTTTGCGTAAGAGTCGTAATGGTAGATAACAATAAAAATGCTCTTCCTTAAAGTATGAATATCCCTTTCCCACCCTAAACTACTTTCCTTTCCTTTTTCAGGCCATTATGTTCTGGGTGGTGGACAGCTTGATCATGAAGAAATACAAGCAGGTGGAGACCATTGATATCAGTGAAGTGAAGACAGTCTTGAAAGAAAGGATGAAGGATGAAGAGTACCAGGTAGGAGGAGCAGGATTTCTGATGCCACTTGGACATCTAGTCACATTTAAAATGGATGGGCAGATTTCCTTTACCAGGGACAAGTCATTTATAGCTTTGTAGCCTTCTTCTGCACAGATTACTGCAGATGCAGACTGTGGCCAGGAAATCAGAAGACACTTACTTCTTGGGAGGAGAGCAATGTCCAGTCTCGATAAAATAGTAAAGAGTAGAGACATCACACTGGCAACAAAGATCCGCATAGTCAAAGCCATGGTATTCCCTGTAGTAACCTACGGATGTGAGAGCTGGACCTTAGGGAAGGCTGAGCAAAGGAAGATCGATGCTTTTGAACTGTGGTGTTGGAGGAAAGTTCTGAGAGTGCCTTGGACTGCGAGAAGATCCAACCAGTCCATCCTCCAGGAAATAAAGCCCGACTGCTCATTGGAGGGAAGGATACTAGAGACAAAGTTGAAGTACTTTGGCCACATCATGAGGAGACAGCAAAGCCTAGAGAAGACAATTATGCTGGGGAAAGTGGAAGGCAAAAGGAAGAGGGGCCGACCAAGGGCAAGATGGATGGATGGCATCCTTGAAGTGACTGGACTGACCTTGAAGGAGCTGGGGGTGGTGACGGCTGACAGGGAGCTCTGGCGTGGGCTGGTCCATGAGGTCACGAAGAGTCGGAGATGACTGAACGAATGAACAACAGCCTTCTAGAGGCTGAATGCATCTCCCAACATCCTTCATAATTTCTGATGCCACTTAAGTATGATGTAAGTCCATGAATTACACATTGGGGGCCATTCATACTACATTATTGTAACACCATGAGGGTTGAATGAAAAGTAATGCCTCCATCTTCATTACTTAGGTTTGGATGGGAATATTTTAATAAATCAAACGCAGAAATAATCCTTAGAATGTGCTCTTTGACTACCACTATTCACTTTTCTACATAATCACCAGACAATTGGATACATTTCTGCCAACAATGAGCAAGTTTTCTAAAGACATCACGGAAGAAGTCGACATACTGTTTCAGCAACCAGTGTCTCACAGTTCTCTCATCCTGGGTACCCATCGTGCACAGATCTTCCGATAGCCATAATCACCATAAACAGTTTACATTCTCTGATGAATCTCCTTTGGGGTGACATCTTCTGCTGTCAAGAATTCAATGACTGCATGTTGCTTAAGTCGCATTGACTGACCATCTGCACAGGGTTCTATACTTCACAATTTAACAACACAACTGTTCAATGTTAAGGCTTCCCACCAAATGCAACTATAGAGGAGAGTCTACTGAACAAGCCAGTACCTGCTTGAGGAGTTATGAAGGTGGAGGCATTACTTTTCATTCAATCCTCATATTTTCCACTTGGAATGTGGAATCTTTAGAAATGAAACTCAGTGATGTACTCCTTGACTGGGAATTTGAAGTATTCCTCCCTGAATGACCACTCCCAGTTAAAGTAGAGTAATTGTGCTGTAATTCTATATCTTGAATGAATCTCTGAACTTACATTCCAGACAGGAATGTACTTTCTGCAGCCTTCTGCTATTTAACACATTGACCTATTTCTGTATGTTATTGTGTCTATTGGAGATAGAGGTGCAGTGAGGGGGGGAAACACAAAATGAAGGCATTATCCCTCCTGCATAAGAATTCTGCTCTGCAATAAAATGTTATTTCAATCCTCTGATATCTAGAATTGTGGGGTTGGTTTTATGCCCAAAATTTCCAGACTTGAACATGAGCATGTACAGTACATTGAAAGTTCAGGGGGAAAGGTCCCTAATATTTTCCCCAGCATATCTTTGTTATTGGCTAACAAAGTAGGCCTCCAGGGTTTGTGTGCCCAACATCCCATGAATCTGTTTGCAGATGGGTTATGGCCAAAGGGCAGATGCAGGAAGCAGACTGTTCTCCCTGTCATTCCCCTTCACTCCTCCCTCTTACTCTTCGACATTTTGAGTTATGGTTGTACAATTAGAGTTCTTTCACCAAAGCATATAGTATCATGATCAGTCTGTCCTTAGAGCCATTTATTGCAAGTGTTTTGGAAAAGTCAGCCATTATCCAAATCTGCCTCTCAAACTGACAGGTCCCCACAATTCAAGCTGACACTCATTTTTATGTTCTGAGTGCAAAAAAATCTATCCCTCTCTGATTTTGGATTTGCTACTGCTCTTTTGGATGTGGAGCTTTATACTCCTGTTTTCATCTTGGCAAGAAGATTTTTTGGAGTGTCAGCTGTTGTCAGTTCAAGTCAGATAGCCTTAAATGTATGCACAAAAACCAGAGGACAAATCCATCTCTAACATCACGGATCTAACTAAGTAATGCTTCTAGGACTGTTAATACAGCCAATTATTACATTGTTACTAAAGTAAAGGTAAAGGTTTCCCCTGACATTAAGTCTACTCATGTCCGACTCTGGGGTGGTGGTGTTCTTCTCCATTTCTAAGCGGAAGAGCCGGCGTTGTCTGTAGACACCTCCAAGGTCATGTGGCCAGCATGACTGCATGGAGTGCTGTTACTTTCCCGCAGAAGCGGTACCTATTGATCTACTCACACTTGCATGTTTTCAAACTGCTAGGTTGGCAGAAACTGGGTCTAACAGCGGGAGCTCACCCCACTCCCTGAATCCAAACCGCCAACCTTTCGGTCAGCAAGTTCAGCAGTTGAGTGGTTTAATCTGCTGCACCACAAGGGGTCCATAACATCGTAACATTGCTACTATTATTGTGCAAAACGTACATCTTTCAGAAAATCTTCGGTTGGTCTTCCCCTGTTTTTCAGAAGTGCACCTCTTCTAAAGAGGGTGAGATTAATTCCTTGCTAACGGAGAAGGTTTCTTGGACTGACCCAAGTTATTTTCAGACTGAGGCAAAAAGAAGTCTCATATAGGGGTCACGTGAAGATCTAGTTCTGTATTTTAGCCTTTTGTTGTTTCTGTATAAGACTCAGGAAACTTGAGTTCGAATTCCCACTCAGTCATGAAATCCATTGGTGAGCTTTGGTGAGTCACACAGTCTCAGGCACACCAAAATACTTGGGAGTTACTCTGGACCATGCTCTGACTTACAAGAAGCACTGCTCAACTATCAAGCAAAAAGTGGGCTCTAGAAATAATATGATACGAAAGGTGACTGGCATAACCTGGGATCACAACCAGAGACACTGAAGACATCTGCCCTTGCACTTTGCTACTCTGCTGCTGAGTATGCTTGCCCAGTGTGGAACACATCTCACCACGTTAAAACAGTGGATACGCCTCTTAATGAGACATGCCGCATTATCACAGGATGTCTACGCCCACACCACTGGAGAAATTATACTGTTTAGCTCGTATTGCACCACCCGATATCTGCAGGGAAGTAGCAGCCAACAATGAAAGGACTAAGGCAGGGACACAGAATCATAGAGTCATAGAGTTGGAACCCCCTGCCAAGAATCAGGAAAATTGCCTTCAAAGCACCCTCAACAGATGGCCATCCACCCTCTGTTTAAAAGCCTCCAAAGAAGGACCCTCCACCACACTCCAGGGCAGAGAGTTCCACTGCTGAACATCTTCGGCCCATCCCCTGTTCAGACATCAGCCAGCATGCCAATTCCTTAAATCAAGAAATAGCTTTCTAAGATCTACAGAGATACTCGCAGGAACACCTCAGCAAACAAGGGTCCAAAGGTGGCAGGCTAAAACCCAGCACCTCAAGCTACTGCTGATACTGAATGAGAGACTCCCTCCTGGGCACACAGAAGTGACTTGGAAGGTGCTGAAGAGACATCTGGCACCACGAGATGCAGAGCCAACCTTAAGAAATGGGCCACAAAGTGGAGTCCACGAAATGCAAGTGTGGAGAAGAGCAATCCACTGCCTACCCATTACAATGTAGTCTGAGCCCTGCCACATGCACAATGACCTTCTTACAGAAACACCAGAGGCACTGCAAGTAGCCAGATACTGGTCAAAGGACATTTAGTATAATTCCAAGTGTTGTGTTTTTAAATGCATTACAACTGTACCCTTGGTTTGCTTCTGACACAATAAATAAATAGCTGCAGAGGAAGGCAATGGTAAGCCTCTTCTGAACAAAACAGGCTAAGAAAACCCCGTGATAGTGTTACCATACAATAGAAATGACACAACAGCCAAAGCAACTTCATCGCTACTGGATCATAGGGCAAGAAGTAGTGTTTCTTTACCACTTTCGAAGATAATGCTGAAAAACAGCCTGACACCTAAATGCCTTGTAATGACCAAGTACCTCCAAAATGTGATGAAATTCCTCCTCTGATTTGAACTGGTAAATGTTCAAAACAACAGGATTTTGTGCACCATGAGATGCTGTTTAGGCCTGTTGAAACTGTTGAATGTGGTGCCTCTTAAATATACCTTTCCCTCTTTGTTCAGTTCTCTGAAACGCTTTAGCCCGCATTTCCCTTCAGTTTCTCCTCCTGTCCTTCAAGAGATATGGAGAGGTTTTTTCAAACCCCTTCTCTCCTGGGAACACTTGTGGTCAAGTGCTGCAGGGGTTTATCGGTGTCGATCTGGTCTGTCTCCAATCAGGCGCCGACAGCTATCTGTCCTCCTTGAATTTCAGGCCAGTCTCAGCAAAGAAAGCCTTCCATTCTTTCCAGGGCAGAACATAATTCGGGAATGGCTGCGTGTGCTGAACTGGCACACCCCAAAGGCTTTTGCAACGGCTAGAAACACTGTCGGTTTTTATTAAAAGAGTAGCCGAGACAAAATCTGATTTTAGTTACTGCAGCCATGAGACTGGACTGTGGAAATCAGAGTTGACAGCGCTATCTGGGGGATTCTGGGATTTGTAATCCCAAATGAAGGAAATGCCAGGAAAGTCAATAGTTTCAAAAGTAGCAGTGGATAAACATGCTTAGACTGTTTCCTTTTTAAAAAGACTAGCCATCCCCTGCCACGCGTTACTGTGGCCCAGTCTGTGTATATGTGTTGTGTGTGTATATATATTTGTGTATATGTGTGTTTGCATATATATGTGTGTGTGTGTGTGTGTGTGTGGTTTTGTGCCTGCCACACTTTGCTGTGGCCCAGTCTGTGTATATATGTTTTTTTTGTGTGTGTATATATGTGTGTGTATATATATTTGTGTTTATGTGTATATATGTGGTTTTGCACTTGCATTATAATGTGTGGCCCAGTCTGTGTATATGTGGTTTGTGTGTGTATATGTTCGTGTATATATATTTGTGTATATGTGTATTTGCATATGTGTGTGTGTGTGCGTGCGTGGTTTTGTACCTGTGGTCCAGTTTGTGTTTATGTGTTTTGTATGTGTGTTTGTGTATATATATTTGTGTATATGTGTATTTGCATATGTGTGTGTGTGTGGTTTTGTGCCTGTGGTCCAGTTTGTGTATATATGTTTTGTGTGTGTGTGTGTGTGTGTATTTGTGTTTATGTGTATATATGTGGTTTTGCACTTGCATTATAATGTGTGGCCCAGTCTGTGTATATATATGTGTTTTGTGTGTGTATATGTTTGTGTATATATATCTGTGTATATGTGTATTTGCATATATGTGTGTGTGTGTGTGTGGTTTTGTACCTGTGGTCCAGTTTGTGTATATGTGTTTTGTGTATGTGTGTGTGTGCATGTGCATGTGTATATATTTGTGTTTATGTGTATATATATGATTTTACACATGCATTATAATGTGTGGCCCAGTCTGTGTATATGTGTTTTGTGTGTGTATATTTGTGTATATATGTGTTTGCATATATATATATATGTTGTTTTTGCACATGCATTGTAATGTATTTTTGTTTTTTGGCTTTTAAAGTCCCTTCCACTGTGTTTTTCTGTGTTTTTATGAGTGATGGCCACACATTAGCCTGATATTGTGTCCAAATTTGGTGTCAATTCGTCCAGTGGTTTTTGAGTTATGTTAATCCCACAAACGAACATTACATTTTTATTTATATAGATGTACAGTTGAGGTATTGTACCCACAGGTTCTGCATTCACAGATTCAACCAACTATGGCGCTCTCTCTCTCTCTCTCTCTCTCTCTCTCTCTCTATATATATCCAAAAGGAAAAGAGCGAAGTTTTGACTTGTTCATCCTTTCATATTATGGACATCATTTTCCTATGCCATATCTCAACTTTAGGTTCACTGAATAGGCAGTAATGGTGTTGCTACCACAGTTTTGTGTTTAGTATGGAGGAGGGACTTGGTTATGATAGAAGAATGTGTATGAAATGGTTTGAATGCCTGAAGAATAGAATATGGTAATACATTCTCCAAATTAAGGTACATTGATTCTACACTGTAGAATTAATGGAGTTTGACTCCACTTTAACTGCCACAACTCAATAATACAGACTCGTGGCAGGTATAGTTTGGCTTTTTAAAATTGTGTCAGAAGCAACTTGAGAAACTGCAAGTGTCTTGTGGTGTGAGAGAATTGGCCGTCTGCAGAGACATTGCACAGGGGACGCCCAGATGTGTTACCATTCTGTGGGAAGCTTCTCTCATGTCCCCACCTGGGAAGCTGTAGCTGACAGACGGGAGCTCACCCCATCTTGCGGATTTGAACCGTTGATCTTCAGGTCAGGGGACACCCAGATGTGTTACCATTCTGTGGGAAGATTTGAACAGCCAGGCTTTGGGTCAGCAGTTCGGCCAGCGCAAGGGTTTAATCCATTGGTTCTCAACCTGTGGGTTCCCAGATGTTTTGGCCTTCAACTCCCAGAAATCATATCAGCTGGTAAACTGTCTGGGATTTCTAGGAGTTGTAGGCCAAAAAACCTGGAGACACACAAGTTGAGAACCACTGGGTTAACTCATTGTGCCACCATTATTATTATTATTATTATTATTATTATTATTATTATTTCCTATATTTATACCCCGTCCTTCTTGCCCTCAGGGTGGCCTCACAAACACCATAGGATGTCATCATAATAAAACAATCAACAATACATTAAAATATTAAAAATATTAAAACAATAATTAAAACAATTGAGGATGGAGGGCCAGCCGGACTCCATACCCGAAAATTTCCATCAGTGCCTTGAGGCCGTTACTGGATGGTTGCGTGCCAGCAGGTTGAGGGTGAATCCAGCGAAGACGGAGATCCTTTGGCTGGGCTGTCCGGGTGGGAGGGAGATCCAGCTGCCTACCCTGGATGGCGAGACACTACGTCCGTCACCTTCTGTAAAAAGCCTTGGTGTCTTATTGGACCCTCTGCTCACAATGGAGGCCCAGGTCTCTGCTGTGAGCAGATCTGCGTTTTTCCACCTACGTCAGGCTAGGCGACTGGCTCCCTTCCTATCTAGGAATGACCTGGCTACGGTGATCCAGGCGACGGTCATCTCGAGGCTTGACTACTGTAACGCCCTCTACATTGGCCTTCCTTTGTCAGTGATCCGGAAGCTGGTGCAAAATGCGGCGGCTCGTCTTCGCGCCGGGGTGCCGGCGAGGTGTCGTATTACCCCAATTCTACAACAGCTGCACTGGCTTCCGATTGAGTACCGGATCACTTTCAAGGTGCTGGTACTAACCTTTAAGGCCTTATATGGTCTGGGGCCGGCGTACCTGAGGGCCCACTTATCCCCCTACCAACCCCAGAGATTACTTCGGTCCGAAGACCAAAATTTGCTTGAAGTCCCCAACATCCGGACTTATCATCTGTCCTCTACTAGGCAGAGAGCCTTCTCAATTGTGGCCCCTTATTTATGGAATGCCTTGCCAGTTGAAACCCGAACCATCCAAGAGCTACTTTTCGGAAAGCCTGTAAAACCTTTCTTTTCCGACAAGCTTTCGATGGGTGAATAACTCGGGACTATGTCTGGTCTCGTTTTTATTGTATTTTAAATTTGGTTGTATTGTTTTTAATCTACTGCTGTAAACCGCCCCGAGCTAAATTTGGAGTGGCGGTATACAAATCAAATAAATAA
Organism: Anolis sagrei ordinatus; assembly: GCF_025583915.1. NCBI lineage: Eukaryota > Metazoa > Chordata > Lepidosauria > Squamata > Anolidae > Anolis > Anolis sagrei. The sequence goes on from NW_026847549.1 coordinate 10,751,795, forward strand.
ACAGATAGATGATAGATAGATAGATAGATAGATAGATAGATAGATAGATAGATAGATAGATTAACACACACCTATTAAAATCAGAGTCTAAAATCCAGTCCGGGTCAAATCATTGCCATAAGTGTTAAAATCTTCTTTCACTTGGTTTCTAACATGCAGTTTGGTAAGATGCTAGCACTCTTTTACATAGAAGGCTTAATTAAACATCTTGTCAAACTACAACTCCTATGATTCCATGGTATTGAACTCTGGCAGCTTAAGTGGTATCAAACTGCATTAATTCTACAGTGGACCACAATGCCCACCAGACCTCAATAGTGATTGGTGTGGATGATGGAAGCTGTAGTCTCAATAGAACTGAAAGGTGACATATTGAGAAATTTGGATGCTGTCTTAAGTAGAAGTCGCTCTCCATGCAAAGTGTACAGGAGGCAATAGAAGTAAGGAGAGGAACACTGCACATCCTCAGGGGCTGCGTAACTGGGCTTTTCAATCAAGCACAATGGGAATGATGGTTCCTTTCAAGCCTCCGTTGTCCCTTAAATATTACCACAAAACTCTCAGCGTGAAGCTGGCCGTGGGTGGTTCTTTATTGTCCGCTTTTCAAAGGGAGGATGTTGATTGTGTTTGAATTTCCTGTTTAGTTTTCTGTTCGCGGTGAGGATAGCTACATGCACACAACACGTGAATGCACACACAGAGGCCTGGACAATAACCAATACAAGGCCAGGTTTCTATTGTTCCATTTTCAACATTGCGACGTGCGAGTTTGGGAGTGGAGAAGGAAAGTACATGGGTGCATTGGGGCCAGAAAATGGAGAGGCGGTTGATATATTATTAACAGTCTCTTTTCTCCAAATTGGCTCCCGGAGAGGTGGACTTTTAAGGCAGTCCTGCTGGATAAGATCTATGGAAGAGTCTCCCATGCTTCAGCCCGCCTTTAATGTCTTATCTGTGTATCATCTTGGAATAACATACAACCGACAGATTGTGCAGCTCATATGCAGATACAGATATCTATGCATAGTTGGAAATTGAGGACATTCCCACATGATCTTTTCCTATTAAAGGTAAAGGTTTTTCCCCTGACATTAAATCTAGTCATGTCCAACTCTGGGGGTTGGTGCTTATCTCCATCTCTAAGCTGAAGAGCCAGCGTTGTCCATAGACACCTCCAAGGTCATGTGGCTGGCATAACTTCATGGAGTGTCACTACCTTCCCACTGGAGCAGTACCTATTGATCTACTCAGATTTGCATGTTTTTGAACTGCTAGGTTGGCAGAAGCTGGGGCTAACAGCAGGAGCTCCCCCCACTCCCTGGATTCAAATCTGTGACCTTTCAGTCAGCAAGTTCAGCAGCTCAGCACTTTAAGGATCTTTTCCTACAGCCAGGGATATGGCAACATGTTGATATGAAGGCGCTCAATCTTGCAAGTCTTTGAGCTCCGTCCTCCTGCAGTTCTGCTGCTCTGGACTTTTCTTGTCTATTGTTGTATTCAAAGCAACTTTTCAATGCAGCAGAGTTTAAGTTTATATATGTATAGAGAGTGGGGGAGGGAAGAGAATGAGTTTAATTACAATGAAGTGAGAGGAAGGAGGGAAACTCTATCCCTTTATGTTACTTCTGTGGATTGGGAGACTAGGACATGGAGCAATTCGTTCAAATTTTAGGAAAAGATATTTCACCTTGGCATGAAGATGAACTTTGTGATGGTAGTTGCTGTTTGGCAGTGCAATATGATGCTTGGGAGTCTGGTAGAGCCTCCTACCTTCTCTGGAGCTATTTAAACAGAGGTTGGATGGCCATCTGTTAGGCGTGCTTTGATTGTGCTTTCCTGCATGATAGAATCAAGGTGGATTGGATGGCACTTGCGGTCTCTTTTTACTATATGATTTCATGATTAGGTAAATTGTAGCACCATAAGGAACTATTGATAGTTTTTTTCCTGTTAATAGATGGAGATAAGTTTGTTATTGGGTTTGGGCCACAGTAGCACAGAGGTTAAACCTGCTAGCTGTGTGAAAAAGCTGCTGACTGGAGGATCAGCAGTTCAAAGCTGTGAGTTGGGTGAGCTCCTGGCTGTCTGTCCTAGCTTCTGCCAACATAGCAGTTTGAAAGCATGCAATGCAAGTAGACCAAAAGGTACCACCTTGGCAGGAAAGTAAAATTATTATTATTATTATTATTATTATTATTATTATTATTATTATTATTATTTGAAACACAACAAGATGAGTCCACAGCAGACACTCTGCTGGCTGTTGTATTGGATCACATGCTGGACACTTCCCAAGTGTCTAGGACTGTGTGATGTATCGGTGAATAATGTGTACAGATCCCAGTAAGGTGGCCTTTTGCAGCTGGCAGGTGGTAATTTTGTCAGAGCCAATTGTGTTTAAGTGCAGGCCAAGGTCTTTAGGCACTGCAAACAGTGTGCCGATCACCACTGGGACCACCTTTACTGGTTTGTGCCAGAGTCTTTGCAATTTGATTTTTAAATCCTCATATCGTGTCAGCTTTTCCAGTTGTTTCTCTGCAATCCTGCTATCACCTGGGATTGCGACGTCGACGATCCATACTTTGTTTTTTAACATGATTGTGAGGTCAGGAGTATTATGCTCCAAAACTCTGTCTTGTTCATTCTCTGTAACTTTTTCCGGCTTCTTTATTTATTTATTTATTTATCGTGTCAGTGCGACCAGTCGATTATATTGCATTTCTAACAGAACAAAAAAAAAAAACCAGACAAAATATGAAAACTGTGAGTTTGGTAGTTGATTAAATGTCCTTTGACCAGTATCTGGCCACTTGGAGTGCTCTGGTGTTGCTGCAAGAAGGTCCTCATTGTGCATGTGGCAGGGCACAGACTGCATTGTAATAGGTGGTCTGTGGTTTGCTCTTCTTCACACTCGCATGTCGAGGATTCCACTTTGTAGCCCCATTTCTGAAGGTTGGCTCTGCATCTCGTGGTGCCAGAACGCAGTCTGTTCAGCACCTTCCAAGTTGCCCAGTTTTCTGTGTGCCCATGGGGGAGTCTCTCATTAGGTATCAGCCATTGGTTGAGGTTCTGGGTTTGAGCCTGCCACTTTTGGACTCTCGCTTGCTGAGATGTTCCGGCGAGTGTTTTGCCGGAACATCTTCCGGCTTCTGATCCCACCAGTTCTTTGTTGCAGGAAGATGGTATTTGTGGCACAAGTTCCAATGAATCATCTGAGCAATGGTGTTATGCCTCTGCTTGTAGTCTGTCTGCGTGATCTTCTTGCAGCAGCTGAGGATGTGATCTATTGTTTCATCTGCTTCTTTGCAGAGTCTACATTTGAGATCTGTTGTCGACTTTTCAATTCTGGCTTTGATGGCATTGGTTCGAGTGGCTTGTTCTTGGGCTGCCAGAATCAGGCCCTCCGTCTCCTTTTCAGAGATCATGATGATGATTATTGTTATTATTATTATTTGAAGCACAACAAGATTAGTATACAGAAAACAAGATCACTATGCAGGCTGTTGTATTGGATCACATGTCAGACTCTTCCCAAGTGTCTAGGACTGTGTGATCTATCAGTGAATAATGCGTGCAGATCCAAGTAGGGTGGCCTTTTGCAGCTGGCAGGTGGTAATTTTGTGAGCACTGAATGTGTTTAAGTGCAGGCCAAGGTCTTTAGGCACTGCACTGTATGTGTATTTATTTAAGTTTAGCTCCAAAATGCAAGTTATCAATCCCATTTTGTTGTGAGCTAGTGACCATATTTGCTAGGGATACTGGGAATGCTCATCCCAGGGGTATCATTTTCTCTCTCTATTCTGGTTGGAGAATGGTCTGTGAATATAAGGTAACTTTTAAAAAAATCTTGTGTAAATTCTCCATTTTATTTTGCAGATACTACTTCCACCAACCTTGGATTTTGACCAGTCTGGAAGCAACTTGGATGTGTCAGGCTCTCCCTTGCAAGGGAAGAGTCCCCAGATGAGGCAGGAGGGCCATTCGGTGGCAGTTTAATGAGGATTTACGTCCAGAGCCAAAAGGAGAAGAAGAGTGCCAAATGGAAATGGTGTAGGATGTTGAGGAACCAACACCCTGAATTGATCGCTAGGTGGCACCAAGCTACCAAAATGTTTCTGCCGGAGTATATGTCCTTTGTATGCATTCTTGGGGTTTAAGCCTATGGGTTTTGATGGACGGATTACATTGCAAGGTTATATTTTGTTCCGCTGAGCTCATTCACACAGGTTTTGAAATCATGTTGAGTGATAATATTCTGCCTGGTCAGCCAATTGTGGCTTTCTCTCTGTCTTTGGATTCCAGCATGATTAAAAACCTTGCATCTTAATATGAATTGAGACAGTCGAACTTGTCCAAAATGTATAGAAAAGCACAGATTGCTGATAAACAAGGTTCCAAACATGTATTTAAAACAGCCGTAGGAGCTGATCTGATGTCTCGCTTTTCTACTCCTTTTTATAAGTGGAATAAATATTTGATATTTAATGCATCTTTAGCAATTTGTGGTCTGAATATGTTTTGTGAAAGGGTCTGTTCTGAGTTTTGATTTTGGTTGGATTAGAAGCCAGAATAAATCCATGGGGCAAGTGAGATGGAAAACATCAACTGGATCACAGTCTGTTTGGAGAGAGTTTTAGCCTCTGTCATGGTTGCATCACTTTTATAGAGCTGATTGAGACTTGTAGGCCAAAGGCATCACAAAAAGGCAAACCCCTGATGTGTAGCTACAACTGCTGAGATTTATAGACCACAGCTGGTGAGAACTGGTCAGCCAAAAGCTTCTAGAAGTCTGGAACTGTCCACCTCTTCAGTACACATTTGTATCTTGCCTGCTTACTTATGAACTGAGATATCATACAGTCAGGCATCCAAATTTGTAGTTATGCATATTTAATTATTCGTGGATTTGATTAATATTGGTCAACTTCTGGAGAAGGTGGCCATAGAAATATGCTGGACAATCTAGAGAAAATATCTCATGACCCTGTGGTCAACCTCCAGTAGAAGTTGGCTATTGAGTCTACTCAAGACCTCAAGAGATGTTTTCTCAGACTCTAACAATACATTTTAAATTTGTGTTGACCACAGAATCATGCTGGAGGACATACAAATGTGTGGAGAAATGTTCTCTTTAGGAATGATCCCCAGCAAATGTGGAGGGCCTTCTATACACAGTTATTGGAGTCATAGTCCAGAGAGATGCACTCATTTGAATCATAGAATCCTAGAGTTGGAAGAGACCTGGTGGGTTCTCCAGTCCAACCCCAATCTTGCTAGAAGCAGGAAAATCGCATTCAAAGTACCCCTAACAGATGGTCATCCAGCCTCTGTTTAAAAGCCTCTAAAGAAGGAGCCTCCACACATATACACAAATACTTGGTTTGACCAAGGCAGAATAGAGGGGTAGCATGAGTTCCCTGGATCTAGACAGTATATTCCTATTTATGCAAACAAAATCCCTTTAGCTTTTTTAGCCACCGCATGACATGGTTGGCTCATGTTCACCTTCCTGTCCATGAGAACTCCAAGATCTTTTTCACATGTACTGCTGTTGAGCCAAGCATTGTCCCCCGTTCTGTGTCTTTACGTTTCATTTTTTTCTGCCTAAGTGGAGTATCTTGCATTTGTCCCTCTTATTTGTTTGTTTGTTTGTTTATTATTCAAACTTATATGCCGCCACTGCCCTAGGGCTCGGAGCAGCTTACAAGAAACAAACTAGAATCTAACACAATTCAAAACAACATATCAAAGATCGAAAGCCTGTCGAAACAAATATGTCTTACAAGCCCCGTGGAAAGCTGATAAATCCCGCAAGGCACGGACTTCTGGTGGCAGAGTGTTCCAGAGCGATGGTGCCACTGCTGTAAAGGCTCTGCGTCTAGTTGCTGTTAGACGCAAGGTTTTAAAACTGGCAACTTCCAATAAATCTTGGTCCTCGGAGTGGAGAGATCTCTGGGGTTGGTAGGGGGTGAGGCGGTCCCTCAGGTACATCGGCCCCAGACCATGTAAGGCCTTCAAGGTAAGTACCATCACTTTAAAAGACGGCCCTAGGTAATTTTCAACGGTAAGCAAACAGTATTTTGGTGCCCCCCCCCAACCAATCATTGATATATATTTTCTGTTTGTCGTGGGAGTTCTGTGTGCCATATTTGGTTCAATTCCATCATTGGTGGAGTTCAGAATGCTCTTTGATTGTAGGTGAACTATACATCCCAGTAACTACACTTGCTGCACTTGCTCCTTTGCCTGGCCCGGTTTAGGTCCGGAGGCGTGCCTGAAGACCCCGGCGTGTGCACCAAAAGTCACCTCTTCTCCTGACTTTCTCCTCAGCCATTGGGACCAGAGAGAGAGAGAGAGAGGTGGAGATGCCCACCTTTCCTGAAGGTAGGCGCAAAAACAAAGGAGGGAGCGGAGGTGGGAGATACCTCCAGCCGGAGGGGCTCTCTCTCTCCCTCTCTCTCTTGGTCCCAATGGCTGAAGAGAAAGTCAGGAGAAGAGGCGACTTTTGGTGCGCACGCTGGGGTCTTCAGACACGCCTCCAGACCCGAAGCAGGCCATGCACGGCGGCTCTGCCCCTTGGCCCACCCGCGGATTGGGGAGAGGAGAGGAGGCGGGTGGAGCGCCGGGGGGTCGGGAAAGGGAGCCGGTCATGGGGAAGGGATCGAACGCGGAGAACGATTGAGCGCCGGCTCTGCTCGCGCACCCGGTGGCCGGGTGGAGCAGGAATGAGAGGGGCTAGGTGAGGCTCAAGGGCCAGGCCCCTTTAGGAAGAGGATCGCCCGGCAGCGAGGCAAGAACGGTTAGGCTCCCCCCGGACTGCTAGGGCTGTTGTGAGCTGAGGGGGTGCTCCTCGAGTGGTGGTTTACTGCATTTACAGAGGCGCCTCTGCGCCCCTGGCAAAAAAAAGTGTTCTGCAACCGCTTACTTCGTGTAATGAACGAGCCGCCCCTGACCATCACTTTGAACTGAAGTCCAAAGCATCTGGAAGGGGAAAGGTTGTTCAACGTTGCCTTGCAAAAAAGAAATGAAGAGAACACACACTACTATTGGGCAAAATGGGGCCAGAATTTGGGGTCCTGTTCAGGAGCGGTGAACTATAAATAATACTACCCTTTTAACTGGCAGGTGAGGTACAAAAAATGTATTCTTGCCCCTGGCAATTGGGATTTAGGAAAGAACCCATAATTAAGCATATTGTTAATCTTCCCCACCCCTTCGCTGTTTATAAATTGTGCTTTACTTTGCAGAAATGTGTGATTTGTGATTTCTATGGCATAAATCTTGTCTCCAAGGAAGGGAGAGGGAATGGTTCATTACATGGATGGAGAAACACCCCAGCATTGGAAATATGGATAGGGGTTGCCTGATAATCAACTATCCCTCTAATTTGCCCTGTATATATCCAGACCAATGAATGCAATTAAAACGTTAGCAGATTATGTAGGTGTGCCTCTTTCCTTCCAGGGCAATGAGCCAGATGTACCTGGCAGCGCACGAACTTAAGTTGTTTTAAAGCTGCTCATGGCTGCCTCTAAATACTAAATTCAGGGGAAGGAACAGGTTCAAGGAGGCATTAGAAAAGCAGGATTTGACCCTAAAAAAACTGAATTTCATACCCTAATAGAACCAATAAAGTGCAATGGCTACACAGGAATATTTGGGACTTGAGAAAGATCCAGGTTCAAGACCCTCTTGAGCAATGAAACTCGTTGGATGTTCTTGGGCCTTACCTACCTTGCAGGGTGGTTTTAAGGATATAGTCTTGAACTCAGTTAGGGTAAAGTAAAATATACATCTAAAGATAAGTACCGTAAATAATTGGGTTGCTGTGAGTATTCCGGGCTGTATGGCCATCTTCCAGAAGCATTCTCTCCTGACGTTTTGCCTGCATCTATGGCAGGCATCCTCAGAGGTTGTGGGGTCTGTTGGAAACTAAGTAAGTGAGGTATATATATTTGTGAAATGTCCAGGGTGGGAGAAAGAACTCTTGTCTCTTTGAGGCAAGTTTGAATGATTGATTTATTTACCTTATTTATATCTTGCTTTTCACTACCCTGAGGGGGACTCAAGGCGGCTTACAATTGCACCTCCACGGTGCCTTAAAACATACAACTTTAGTTAAAAATTAAAATATAATAAGCATAATTAAAATGCATTTCACTGAATCACATCATCCAGAGTCACTGAATGTTGCAACTGGACACCTTAATTAGCATTTAATGGCCTTGCAGCTTCAAAGCCTGACTGGTTGCTGCTTGGGGGAATCAAGGAACATGAAAGGCACTCCAGTCTAAATGAACCTGAGAAGTCAGCCACAACAGAGCACTTGATGAACCAACCTGGACACAACATATTATTTGAGAACACAGAAATGCTGGACCACTTAACAACCACCATGTCAGACTAAACAGAGAAGCCACTGAAATCCACAAGAAGCATATGGATAATTTCAATAGAAGGGAGGGAACTATGAAAATGAACAAAATCTGGCTACCAGTATTAAAAAAACTCTAAAATTGGGACAGGAAATAAAGGACAACACTCAAAAAGTAGAGGAATTCCAGACAAGAGCCAGCGAACACCTCCCAACAAAGGATTCTCCCAGGTAGCAACCAGCCAGGCTTTGAAGCTGTAGGCCATTAAATGCTAATCAAGTTGGGCAATTGCAACAGTCATGCTGGCCTCCAACAGGCAAGAGTTCTTTCTCCCACCCTGGACATTCCACATATATATATCAACCTGACTTGCCTAGTTTCCAACAGACCTCACAACCTCTGAGGATGCCTGCCATAGATGTGGGCGAAACCTCAGGAGAGAATTCTTCTGGAACATGGCCAGACAGCCTGGAAAACTCACAGCAACCCAGTGATTCCAGTCATGAAAGCCTTCAACAACACAAGTAAATAGTAATACAGTTGGCCCTCTATTCAGTATCCAGGCATTCAACCATCCATGATTTGAAAATATTAAAAAAATAAGGTCCTTTTCACATATAGTCCTGTTGAGCCAAATGTTTCCCATCCAATATCTGTGCATTTGGCTTTTATGCTCTAAATGTAGAATTTTGCAACAACGGAAAAAGAAAAATGTACAATGTTTGCTAGGCTGAATTTCTTATTGACAAACCAGATGGACTCCTTCATAATCTAATATTATTTCTGGTACAGAGGTTAGGTTGATTGGCCTCTACTTCCTTGGATCTTCTGTTTGATTATTTTGAAAATAATTGAGAGGTACATATTTGGCCTCTGACACTCTTGTTTATCCTTCCTTGGGAGTCTTGTTTTACATTTTTATCTCTTCATTCTCTTTGTAATTGTCTTAGTTTGTCATGTTTATGCTTTTTGATTACATTTCTGATATGTCACACAGCCATACATGGTTGTTGTTTTCAAACAAAAGGGGGGATATAACATTTCATAGCAATAGTAATATTTATCTGTATCTCTTTGTGCTGATGAAGCACTGATAATATAGGCACTCCAGCTGCAGTTTTGGACCGAACTGCATGCTTTAAAAGTATATGCCTTTTGGCACTTTAGAGCAAAAGTGCAACTTGTGAAAGACATACAAAGGCAACCCCATGTAGAGCACATTGCAGTAGTCTATTTGGGATGTAACAAGAGCATGGACCACCATGGCCAAGTCTGACTTTCCAAAGTACAGGCACAGCTGGCACACAAGTTTTAATTGTGCAAAAGCTCCCCTGACCACCCACAATTCAAGAGGATATTGACAAGCTGGAATGTGTCCAGAGGAGGGCGACTAAAATGATCAAGGGTCTGGAGAACAAGCCCTATGAGGAGTGGCTTATGGAGCTGGGCATGTTTAGCCTGAAGAAGAGAAGGCTGAGAGGAGATATGATAGCCATGTATAAATATGTGAGAGGAAGCCACAGGGAGGAGGGAGCAAGCTTGTTTTCTGCTTCCCTGGAGACTAGGAAACAGAACAATGGCTTCAAACTACAAGAGAGGAGATTCCATCTGAACACGAGGAAGAACTTCCTGACTGTGAGAGCCGTTCAGCAGTGGAACTCTCTGCCCCGGAGTGTGGTGGAGGCTCCTTCTTTGGAAGCTTTTAAACAGAGGCTGGATGGCCATCTGTCAGGGGTGATTTAAATGCAATATTCCTGCTTCTTGGCAGGGGGTTGGACTGGATGGCCCATGAGGTCTCTTCCAACTCTTTGATTCTATGAATCCAGGATCACACCCAAGCTGCGAACCTGTGCCTTCAGGGGCAGTGTAACCCCATCCAACACAGGCTATAACCCTATACCCTATTCATCCTTTCAACTGATCAGGAGGACCTCTGTCTTGTTTGGATTCAATTTCAATTTGTTTGCTGTCATCCAGACCCTCACAGCCACCAAGTGCTGGTCTTGACCTATAAAACCCTATAAGGTTCCGGCCCTGTGTACCTGTCTGATCATATCTCCTTCTATGTTCCACCTCGAAGTTTAAGATCTTCTGGGGAGACCCTGCTCTCGGCCTCACCTCTGTCACAAACACGTTGACCAGGATGAGGGATAGGGCCTTCTCGGTGATGGCCCTCCCGCCTGTGGAATTCGCTCCCCGGGGAAATAATGTCATCTTCATCTCTCCTCTCCTCTCCTACAAGAAAGGAGATTCCATCTGAACATGAGGAAGAACTTCCTGACTGTGAGAGCCGTTCAGCAGTGGAACTCTCTGCCCCAGAGTGTGGTGGAGGCTCCTTCTTTGGAAGCTTTTAAACAGAGGCTGGATGGCCCATCTGTCAGGGGTGATTTGAATGCAATATTCCTGCTTCTTGGCAGGGGGTTGGACTGGATGGCCCATGAGGTCTCTTCCAACTCTTTGATTCTATTATTCAAAAAGAAGTTGAAAACGTCGATGTGGGACCAGACCTTCGAGTAACTATGCTGACAAGGACAATGATAATGATAACAATTGCTATGGTAATGGACTATGGACAAGCTTGATGGAGTCCCCGACCACTGAATTCGGCTAGATAAGGCCATAAAGCTGTTATATTTAAGCTTATTTTAATCGAATTGATTAGATGTTTTAATCATATGTAATTATTGGTTTTGTAATATATTTTATTGATTGCATATGGAAGCATCAAATCGTTGCTGGCTGGAAGCCGCCCTGAGTACCACACCCCCCCCGGGGGGAGGGGGTTGAGAAGGGCGGGGTACAAATATTTGAAATAAATAAATAAATAGATAAATAATAAGCTCTGGTTTAGGACCTGAACAGTCCCCTTAGAAGGTGGAAAGGAGTGATAGAGTTGGACGTCATCTGCATACAGATGGCAACGAACTCCAAAACTCTGGATGATCTCCCCCAGCGGCTGTATGTAGATGTTAAACAACATGGGGGACAATACTGAACCCTGTGGGACAAAGGCTGTGGGGCCGAGCAAGTGCCCACCAACAACACCTTCTGAGAGCGGCCCTCCAGAAAGGATCGGAGCTACTGCAGAACAGGAACAGTATTAATGTGTTATGTAATTATGATGTTGCTTATTGTTTGTGTTTTTAGTTTTATTCTGCTGTAATTTGTTGTCTGGGCTTGGCCTCATGTAAGTTGTCCCGAGTCCCCTGCGGGGAGATGATGGCGGGGTATAAATAAATATTATTATTATTATTATTATTATTATTATTATTGACACAAAAACACAGTATGTCACAGCAAATGATATCTATATGCTGGATTTCATATCACAAAATCACAAGTCGAACACTTCCCAAGCGTCTAGGACTGTGTGATGTATTTTCGAATGATGCGCGCAGATCCAAGTAAGGTGGCCTTTTGCAGTTGACAGATCGTGATTTTGTCAATGTTTAGTGTTTCCAAATGCCAGCTGAGATCTTTTGGCACGGCACCGAGTGCGCCAATAACCACTGGGACCACCTGGACTGGTTTAAGCCAGAGCCTTTGCAGTTCGATTTTGAGGTCTTGATAGCGCCTGAGTTTTTCCTGTTGTTTTTCCTCAACGCAACTGTCACCCAGTATGGCGACATCAATAATCCAGACTTTTTTCTTTTCCAGACATCATCATCATCATAATCATCATCATCATCATCATCATCACTACTACTACTACTACTACCTCCAAGTCCCATTCCTGTGAGGCATCCCAGAAGAATACCATGGTCTACAGTATCGAAGGGCACTGAGAGATCCAAGAGAACCAACAGGGACACACTTCCCCTGTCCAGCTCTCTGCATAGATCACCCACTAAAGAGACCAAGGCTGTTTTAGTTCCATGTCCTGGCCTAAAGCCAGGCCGCGCCAAATCAGTTTCCTCCAAGAACACCAGTCTGCCACAAGGCACAAAGTGCTGGCTTTAGCCTATAAAGCCCTAAAAGGTTCTGGTCCAACTTACCTGCCCGAATGTACGAGGGGTATTTTTTAAGTAAGGTCCATTTTGTTGTAGACACTAGTAGTTCGCGCACACCGCAACAAGCGCATGCGTCGTGTACCGGCATGCCTCGGGAACAACTGTACTCCGTTTCCGCTCTGTAGCTAACCTGTACGGTTCTGTTCTGTGCTTTTAAAATGTTTAAGACTATCAACTCACCCTCCGCATGTGAGGTTCGCTCAGTGATACGGTTTTTGTCAGCAAGTAACCTGCCAGCTGTAAAAATTCATCGACAGATTTGTGAAGTGTACGGTGATACTGATATGAGTGAAAGCACAGTGTGTAAGGGGGTACGACAATTCAAAGATGGCCATGACAACATCCATGATGAGGACCACTCCGGTTGTCCTTCTTTGATTACAGTCGATTTGGAGGCTTCAGTTGAAGCAAGGATTCATGAGAACAGGCACTTCACAATAACAATAATAAAAATCTTTGAATTGTCGTACCCACTTACGCACTTTGCTTTCACTCATAACAGTATCATCGTACACTTCACAAATCTGTCGATGAATTTCTGCAGCAGGCAGGTTCCTTGCTGACAAACACCGTATCACTGAGCGAACCTCACATGCGGAGGGTGAGTTGATAGTCTTAAACATTTTTAAAGCACAGAACAGAACCGTACAGGTTAGCTACAGAGCGGAAACTGAGCACAGTTGTTCCTGAGGCATGCCGGTACACAACGCACATGCTTGTTGCGATATGCGTGAACTACTAGTGTCTACTTGTTGCGATATGCGTGAACTACTAGTGTCTACCTCCAGCAAAGGATCACCGCCTTGTCGGGGCGCTGGAGCTTGAGCACCTCAATGATGTTATGAGCGAAACCGTGAAGGGACACCCAAGACGGGACGGTTGTGGCAGAGAGGTCAGACCAAGCGTGATCCCTGGGGAAGGCAATGGCAAACCACTCCGTATCCTTGCCAAGAAAACTAAATGGACCAGTACAACCAGAGATATGTCGGTATGCCATTGGAAGATGGGACTCCCAGGTCGGAAGATGGCCAAAATGCTACTGGGGAGGAGCAGAGGATAAGTTCAACTAGCCCCAGATGTGATGACGCAGCTAGCTCAAAGCCGAAAGGAAGGCTAGCGGCCGACGGTACTGGAGGTGAACAACGAATCCGATGCTCTAAAGATCAACACACCATAGGAACCTGGAATGTAAGATCTATGAGCCAGGGCAAATTGGATGTTGTTATTGGTGAGATGTCAAGACTAAAGATAGACATTCTGGGGGTCAGCGAACTGAAATGGACTGGAATGGGCCACTTCACATCAGATGACCACCAGATCTACTACTGCGGACAAGAGGAACATCGAAGAAATGGAGGAGCCTTCATAATTAATAAGAAATTCGCTAAAGCGGTGCTTGGATACAACCCAAAAAATGACAGAATGATCTCAATTCGAGTGCAAGGAAAGCCTTTCAACATTACAGTGATCCAAATATACGCCCCAACCACAGCTGCTGAAAAAGCAGAAGTAGATCAGTTCTATGAGGATCTGCAGGACCTACTGGATAATACACCAAAAAGAGACATTATTTTCATTACAGGAGACTGGAATGCCAAGGTGGGAAGTCAAATGACAACAGGGTCACAGGCAAGCATGGTCTGGGAGAACAAAATGAAGCGGGACGCAGGCTGATAGAATTTTGCCAGGAAAACTCGCTGTGTATAACTACTACTCTCTTCCAACAACCTAAAAGACGGCTTTATACATGGACCTCACCAGACGGTCAACACCGAAATCAGATTGACTACATCCTTTGCAGCCAAAGGTGGCGGACATCCATCCAGTCGGTGAAAACAAGACCTGGGGCTGACTGTAGCTCAGATCACGAACTTCTTATTGCCCAATTTAGAATAAAACTAAAGAGATCAGGGAAAATACACAGACCAGTTAGATATGATCTCACTAACATTCCTAGCGAATATACCGTGGAAGTGAAGAACAGATTTGAAGGACTAGATTTAGTAAACAGAGTCCCAGAAGAACTATGGACAGAAGTCCGCGACATTGTTCAGGAGGCGGCAACAAAGTACTCCCAAAGAAAAAGAAAACCAAGAAGGCAAAATGGTTGTCTGCTGAGACACTGGAAGTAGCCCAAGAAAGGAGGAAAGCAAAAGGAAACAGTGATAAGGGGAGATATGCCCAGTTAAATGCGCAATTCCAGAGGTTAGCCAGAAGAGATAAGGAACTATTTTTAAATAAGCAATGCATGGAAGTGGAAGAAGACAACAGAATAGGAAGGACAAGAGACCTCTTCCAGAAAATTAGAAACATTGGAGGTAAATTTCAGGCAAAAATTGGTATGATAAGAAACAAAGATGGCAGGGACCTAACAGAAGCTGAAGAGATCAAGAGAAGGTGGCGAGACTATACAGAAGATCTGTATAGGAAGGATAATAATATTGAGGATAGTTTTGACGGTGTGGTGAATGAATTAGAAGCAGACATCCTGAGGAGTGAGGTTGAATGGGCCTTAAGAAGCATTGCTAACAACAAGGCAGCAGGAGACGACGGGATCCCAGCTGAACTGTTTAAAATCTTAAAAGATGATGCTGTCAAGGCAAATATGGAAAACACAAGAATGGCCATCAGACTGGAAAAAATCAACTTATATCCCCATACCAAAAAAGGGAAATGTGAAAGACTGCTCAAACTTCCGTACAGTGGCCCTTATTTCTCATGCCAGTAAGGTAATGCTCAAGATCCTGCAAGGAAGACTCCAGCAATACATGGAGCGAGAGTTGCCAGATGTTCAAGCTGGGTTTAGAAAAGGCAGAGGAACGAGAGACCAGATTGCCAATATCCGCTGGATAATAGAGAAAGGCAGGGAGTTTCAGAAAAACATCTACTTCTGCTTCATTGACTATTCTAAAGCCTTTGACTGTGTGGATCATAATAAATTGTGGCAAGTTCTTAGTGGGATGGGCATACCAAGCACCTTGTCTCTCTCCTGAGGAATCTGTACAAGGACCAAGTAGCAACAGTAAGAACTGACCACGGAACAACAGACTGGTTCAAGATTGGGAAAGGCGTACGCCAAGGCTGCATCCTCTCACCCAACCTTTTTAACTTGTATGCAGAACACATCATGCGATGTGCGGGCTTGATGAATGCAAGGCTGGGGGGCAAATTGCTGGAAGAAACATTAACAACCTTAGATATGCAGATGACACCACTTTGATGGCCGAAAGCGAGGAGGAGCTGAGGAGCCTTCTAATCAAGGTGAAAGAAGAAAGCGCAAAAGCCGGGTTGCAGCTAAACGTCAAAAAAACCAAGATTATGGCAACAAGAATGATCGACAACTGGAAAATAGAGGGAGAAACCGTGGAGGCCGTGACAGACTTTGTATTTCTAGGTGCAAGGATTACTGCAGATGCAGACTGTAGCCAGGAAATCAGAAGACGCTTACTTCTTGGGAGGAGAGCAATGTCCAGTCTCGATAAAATAGTGAAGAGTAGAGACATCAGACTGGCAACAAAGATCCGCCTAGTCAAAGCCATGGTATTCCCTGTAGTCACCTACGGATGTGAGAGCTGGACCTTAGGGAAGGCTGAGCGAAGGAAGATCGATGCTTTTGAGCTGTGGTGTTGGAGGAAAGTGCTGAGAGTGCCTTGGACTGCGAGAAGATCCAACCAGTCCATCCTCCAGGAAATAAAGCCCGACTGCTCATTGGAGGGAAGGATACTAGAGACAAAGCTGAAGTACTTTGGCCACATCATGAGGAGACAGCAAAGCCTAGAGAAGACAATTATGCTGGGAAAGGTGGAAGGTAAAAGGAAGAGGGGCCGACCAAGGGCAAGATGGATGGATGGCATCCTTGAAGTGACTGGACTGACCTTGAGAGCTGGGGGTGGTAACGGCCGACAGGGAGCTCTGGCGTGGGCTGGTCCATGAGGTCACGAAGAGTCGGAGACGACTGAACGAATGAACAACAACAACAAACTAGTGTCTACAACAAAACGGACCTTACTTAAAAAATACCCCTCGTATCTCCCTCTATGAACCAGCTAGTAAAAGCTATCTTTTGGATCTCTTATTCCATTACCCACCCTTCTTTGTATATTATGAACAAAATGAATCAAAATCACACAACAACAACAACAACAACAAGAACAACAACAGTGTTTTAAAAAGATGTAACCATGTTAATCTTTCTCAGTACATGTATAAAAAAAGACATTGTGGTAGTCATTCATGACACCTTTAAGACTGATTTATTTTGCCATATGCTTCTGTTATATCAATCCACTTCTTCAGATGGTGGAGTAAAAGATAATGTCGCAGGTACTTAAGCTACATAGTTGAGAGTGTATAGCAGGCATGGGCAAACTTCGGCTTTCCAGTTGTTTTGGACTTTGACTCCCACAATTCCTAACAGCCTATAGGCTGTTAGGAATTGTGGGAGTTGAAATCCAAAACACCTGGAGGGCCCATGCCTGGTGCATAGGATACAAAAAAAGAGATGCAAATTGTCAAAAACAGAGTTATCTGAAAATTTATAGCACCGTGACAATTTGTATCTTCAATATCCCATTACATTGTGATCCCGTCCCATATTTATGTCACTCGGCTTCACTGCCTGTGACTTTGTGATCAATG
The DNA here is from genome assembly GCF_025583915.1 of Anolis sagrei ordinatus. Taxonomy (NCBI): domain Eukaryota; kingdom Metazoa; phylum Chordata; class Lepidosauria; order Squamata; family Anolidae; genus Anolis; species Anolis sagrei. The sequence goes on from NW_026847549.1 coordinate 10,768,818, forward strand.
AATGCACCTGAAGAAGTGGATTGAGGACTTTATTACACAAACCCGTGATTCTGCTACGGTCACATTATTGCTGATAGATACATACTGGGCTGAGCACCTTTGATATCTTCAGTAATGCAATTGTGCCAATTTGTCATTCTAGTTCTGCAATTATATGAGGATTATGCGGAAAGTAAGGTTACAAGGCACATAACTCTCATGGGGAATTTTCGTGGGGGAAGTTGGTATCACTGCTGTGTAGTGGGAAGCCAGCAGAAGTGAATGAGCAGTGCCAGTCGTCAGTAGCTCATTGACTGGAGTTGTGGTGAAGGTTAGAGATGAGAGTCCTCATTCCATTTCCCTTCAAGTGCAAAGTTCTTAGCATAATATGCTACCTAAATGCTGAAGACATGAACGCCGCTGTGATTCATTGCAAAATTATTTCAGTTTATGGAGAGGATGTAAAGTCAAGACAGCATGTGGCAAAATGGGTACGGAATATATTGTCAGACCATGAAAAACTTGGCAGAGCCATCCAAAACAAATGTGGTGGGATGTAATGGCGGGAGTCTGTCTCCTTCATGACAATGTGCATTTGCACACCGCTCATGCAACACAAGAGTTGCTAACTTCATTTGGCTGGGATATTTTAAGCCACCCCTCTCACAGCTCCAGTGACTATCATCCGTTCACTAAATTGAAGGAACACTTTGGTGGAAAACAATTTTCCGATGATAAGGTGAAAATCAAAGTGACGAACCAGTTGAAAAAGGCGGAAGGAAACTTCTATGAAGCGGCATCAAAAACTCATCCCACTGATGACAAAATGTATTGAACTGAATTGTGATTATGTGGGAAAATAATGGCATACCTATGCTACAATCCATGTAAGTTTTATTAAAATATATTCATTCTTTGTATTTTTTAAAAATCTTGTAACCTCCCGCTGGCGCAGTGGGTTAAACCCCTGTGCCGGCAGGACTGAAGACCGACAGGTCGCAGGTTCGAATCCGGGGAGAGGCGGATGAGCTCCCTCTATCAGCTCCAGCTCCTCATGCGGGGACATGAGAGAAGCCTCCCACAAGGATGATAAAACATCAAATCATTCGGGCGTCCCCTGGGCAACGTCCTTGCAGACAGCCAATTCTCTCACACCAGGAGTCACTCCTGACACGACAAAAAAAAAAATCCGGATCACCCTCATATTTCCACATATCCTCATAACCCACTCCACTGTTTCTGCACTACTATATATAAGCAATTGCACTGTTTCAGTAATCAAATAGTGCAATCACAATCTGTATTTTATACAGATGTGTATAAAATTAAAGGAAAATAGCCAGAATAGTAAGGGGAGAGGAGAGGCTCCTGCTCTGTGACATCACTTTACTGCTGGCATCCTGGCACAGAAGGGAAAAGGATCCATCGCACCAAGGTAGGCAATATGAACATTGTGGGATTGGAAACTATAGATCAGTGGTTCTCAAACTGGGGGTCCCCAGGTGTTTTGGCCTTCAACTCCCAGAAATCCTAACAGCTGGTAAACTCGCTGGGATTTCTGGGAGTTGTAGTCCAAAACATCTGGGGACACACAGGCTGAGAACCACTGCTATAGATGGATTTTGCCCATTGAAAGACAGGAATGGTGGAATCACAGTGGGGAGCCAATCTAATATTGGGAGGCACATAATACTTTGTAATGGGACCATCACTAGCCCATCAGCAATGTCAGGTTTCCATGTGACGCAGTCCTGAGACTCCTGCTGAAATAAATCATGTATATAAAAGACTATGTATCTGTGCAGATGTGTTTTAACCTAGCATTAAACCTTAGTGGAGTCACTTGTTGAAAGCGTCCTTCCTAGTACTCATGGAATAGACTGCTATGAACTGAATTCTGATTTTTTTTTAAAAAAAGAAGAAATCATTTTGGTTTCTTTGGTGGTTAACAGTCAAAGTGCAAGAGTCTCTCTGAGGATGACTGGTTCTGCATGTGTTAAAAACCAGCCGTGTTCTTTGTCTTCAGAGCCTGTTCTCCATCAGGTAGCCAGTCCCTGTGTCAAAAGGGTGAGAGGCCAAGTAATCCTTGTAGCATCCATCTATCAGTTTCTCTGCATTGTTCTTGGCAAACCAACAGTCCACTTCCTGTTCACCGTTGTAGATCTTCCGCTGTTTCCACACAACAGGAACCATACGCCCTTTCAGTTTTAATAATGTATTCCCAGAATTCATATCCACGCCTTTGGTTTGGTTCCAGCTGCCCGTAAAAGGACTTGGTCTCAATGGCTCTTGGGTAAGTTTAACATCTTGGTGTAAGAACTGACCTGTGTAGGAGGACAAAACAGAAAAATTACTGGCCAAAGATACAATACAGTCAGCTGTCTCATTCACTGAGGTTGAAGGTGCAAGAGCCCCATGGGAAAGTGAAAAAAATGCAATACGCCATTATTGAGAACACTTTTATAGAATAATAATAATAATAATAATAATAATAATAATAATAATAATACCTTATTTATATTCCACCTTTCTTACCCCATAGGGTACTCGCGGTACATATACACGGCAAACATTTAATGCCGCTTTGTATAGATAATACACAGACAGACAGAGCAGAAGGAGGTGCCATGGTAGGTTGGGCTCGAGTACAGGGTTTGCTGTTGCTCTATCCTCTATGACGAAGAGCTGTCAGGACTTCCTCCTTCCTTTTGGTCACCCAGCATTTTCTGATCTTCTTTCTTTATGGCATCATGAAACAACTCCCCCACTTTTAGTGGTGCCTAATTTCTCTAATCACAGCTAAAGATGTTTTCGAATAGCTTAGGTAAACAATGAGCTAGGCTGACAGTTGGCAGCTCACGCCAACCCGGTGCTTTGAACTTGCAACCTTTTGGTTGATAGATCCTATAAGTGCTGATTTATCAGCTGTGCTAAACCTCTAGCCCTCACAACACTATGGCAAATCTCCATCATGGCTGCCATCCATTGGACTAGCTGGAGCTTCTAAGCAGTCTTCAAAGGCAACCCCACATAGCGTGTGTTGCAGTAATCTATTCAGGATGTATCCTATTTCAGAGGAAGGAGCTGGCCAAACCACTGTTGAGTATTTCTTACTTAAGGAAAACCCATGGGTTTCATGGGTCAACGAAAGATTACCAGCAACTTGAAGTCATGTTCCCCACTTTATTTGTTTATTTATTTGCTGTTTTTTTTATCCCGCTATGTCTCAACCCTGAAGGGGACTCAGAGCAGCTTCCAAATTGGCAATAATTCAAGGCCACTTTAAGACATAAGGTAAAGGTAAAGGTTTTCCCCTGACAATAAGTCAGGTCGTGCCCACAAAATACATTGTGCATTACACAAACACTGACAAGTTAGACTTGAAAGTGTAGCTAGCTATATGGTCTCCATTTAAGACGTTTTCTCAAGATGAAGGCTGCAAATCAAGGCAATTACATTCTGGTGTATGTTGGAAATAAGTCTGCACATCACATTTCTTAATTAAAAAATAATACAATGGCTTATTGCTAGTTCCAACTAGAGTAGATCCAATGAACTGATTGGATATACTTATGTGTTGACTAAACATGCAGCGGTTAATTCAATGTGCTTGCTCTTATTCCAACTAACAGGATTCAGCTCTCTCAATTATGTATAACTGAGAATTTTCCTTTTATTGTTTAGAAATGAAGTAGAGCCAGATCAGGAGCAGGAAATCTCTGGCTTTCCAGATGATGCTAAAATCCAGCTCGCATCTGATCCAACCCTTGTTGGTGCATTTGTGACTGATGTGAGTTGGAGCCTACATCACCTGCAAGGTCACTGGTTTCTTGCTTCACCCCTGGCCCTCCTTCATGTCTGGACCACTTGATCTAACTCAGCACAACCAGAACATTAGGTCTAACTCAGAACATTAGGAAGAACTTCCTGACTGTGAGAGCCGTTCAGTAGTGGAACTCTCTGCCCCGGAGTGTGGTTTAGGCTCCTTCTTTGGAGGCTTTTAAACAGAGGCTGGATGGCCATCTGTCAGGGGTGCTTTGAATGCAATATTCCTACTTCTAGGCAGGGGGTTGGACTGGATGGCCCATGAGATCTCTTCCAACTCTATGATTCTATGATTCTATTCTATGGTTCCTCCACAAATCCTTAGAGACTAGAGCGCCTATTTCTTACCAATCAGGCCATGGGAGTTTGTAGAAAGGCCTTTGCTGCTGGAGACGTAGAATCCCAAATGATCCTTCTGGTACGGGGCAGGATTCTTGTAATGGTGGATCAGAATGACAAAGCCAATGGTGCCCCGGAGGACCACGGTGACGTTGGAACGGGCAAAGATGGAGACCTCGAGGTTCTTGCTGGCCACCATGGCAGTGCGGTCACAAGGCAAGACAAGTCTCTTTCCGTCATCCAAAATAAGCTTTGTGGGCGTGACCTCCAGGTAGGCTCTCTCTGGTTTGCTACTGAGAATGGTGATGCTCCTGAAGTAGGTTCTATGTTTCTTGTGGCCATTACGTGGGGCGGGAGCACCGATTAACTGGCCATTCACGGTCACACCTTCAAGGACAGGGAAGAACAAGAAAGGAATGAAATGTTAAGATGCTGTGCTGAGAAGTACATAGAATGATAGCTGCTTGATTTCTCATGGAGACCCATACATGACTTCGGTTAAAGAGAAGCACACAATTTTGTTTCTAAAGGTGGTATCTAGTCCCCAAAAACCCTGGTTATCAATTTTCCTGCTTATGTCTTGCCAGCGCAGAGCTGGTGCATCTATGGCAGGCATCCTCAGAGGTTTGTTCAGAGGTCTGTGGGAATGAGGCAAGTGGGGTTTATATATATCTGTGGAATAATGTCCAGGGTGGGAGAAAGAACTCTTGTCTGCTTATTTCTTTATTTATTTTATTTACTTTATTTCTATACCGCTTTTCTCAGCCCTTAGGTGACTCAAAGCGGTTTACATAGTACAAATTATCAAGACAGTATCATAAGCAATTAAAACACATTATACATAACAATCAATATCAATAAACAATCATTATCATAACGCCTCAACAACAAATCAGAATCCATTCTCATAATCCTTTGATTCATGTTCCTATGTTCGATTGCACCGTGTTCCTATATTCAATTGCACTGTTTAGCCAAACGCTTGTTCGAAGAACCAGGTCTTCACCTTCCTCCGGAACGCCAGCAACGAAGGGGCCTTTCTGATGTCTACAGGTAGGGCATTCCACAGCCGAGGGGCCACCACCGAGAAGGCCCTGTCCCTCGTCCCCGCCAAGCACGCCTGTGATGCAGGCGGGATTGAGAGCAGGGCCTCCCCAGACGATCTTAATGTTCTAGTCGGTTCATAGGTGGAGATGCGTTCGGAGAGGTAAGTGGGGCCAGAACCGTTTAGGGCTTTATAGGCTAAAGCCAGCACCTTGAATTGTGCCCGGTAGCAGATTGGCAGCCAGTGGAGCTGGCTCAACAGAGGAGTGGTATGCTCCCTGAGTGCCGCTCCTGTTAGCAACCTGGCTGCCGAGCGCTGGACCATTTGAAGCTTCCGAGCAGTCTTCAAGGGCAACCCCACGTAGAGAGCGTTGCAGTAGTCTAGACAGGATGTAACCAGAGCGTGGACCACCGTGGCCAAGTCAGACTTCCCAAGGCAAGTGTGAATGTTGCTTGAGGCAAGTGTGAATGTTGCCATTGGCCACCTTGATTAGCATTGAGTAGCCTTGCAGCTGCAAAGTCCAGATGTTGCTGGCTGGGGGCATCCCTTGCCTGGGAAGTGTTAACACAAAACACACAGACTGGGCCACAGCAACATATGGCAGGGGATGGCTAGTATATTATATTATTAGCATAGTACAATATCAGTATTATATTACTATATTGTACTATACCATTATATTGTAATATTATTAGTAATATTACATGTAATATAAAATATATAATTATAATATCATATTATTAGTAGTAGTAGTACTAGCTGTCCCCTGCCACGCGTTGCTGTGACCCAGTCTGGTGACCTGGAAAATAAAGTAATGGTTTCTAATCTATTTAATTTCTTTATGCTTCTGGGTAAACAGTATTTCTTGTTGTCTTTTTGTCAGTGTTGATGTGGAGAGTGTCTGGTTTGCCTACTCTGGAATATGCAATATATCATTGTCCTTCTTTAGGGGTCCCTTTCAAATCTATGATATTATATCTCTCTGTGTGTGTGAATCATATATATCTATGGCTGAATGGCTCTTTGTCAGAAGGGCTTTGATTAGATTTTCTTGCCTGGTGAAGAGAGTTGGACTGGATGGCCTTAAGTATTTTCTGTTGGTCATGGGGTTCTGTGTGGGAAGTTTGCCCCATTTCTGTCATTTGTGGGTTTCAGAATGCTCTTTAATTGTAGTGAACTATAAATCCCAGTAACTACAAATCCCAAATGTCAAGGTCTATTTCCTCCAAACTCCATCTGTGTTCATATTTGGGCCTATGGAATATTTGTGTCAAGTTTGGTCCAGATCCGTCATTGTTTGAGTCCACAGTGCTCTCTGGATGTAGGTGAACTACATCCAAAACTCAAGGTCAATGCCCACCAAACCCTTCCAGTATTTCCTCTTGGTCATGGGAGTTCTGTGTGCCAAGACTGGTTCAATTTCATCATTGGTGGAGTTCAGAATGCTCTTTGATTGTAGGTGAACTATAAATCCCGGCAACTACAACTCCCAAATGACAAAACCAAAAAATTTTGAGTGAAGGACATGCATTGGGTTGTTAGGTGTATGCTGTCCAAATTTGGTGCCAATTTTCCCACTGGTTTTTGAGGTCTGTTAATATCACAAACGAACATTCGATTTTTATTTATATAGATTATATTGCATTACATTATAATATTATAAATATTATATGCATATACAGTATATTATATTACATTATATTATATTACTACAATAGCACATGAGACAAGGTGGAAGTGTCCCCTGCCCCCACTCCTCACTTTGGCCCAGAGCAGCAGTTAGTGTGTGGTGTGTGTGTGTGTGTGTATGTATATGTGTATATGTGTGTGTATGGTGAATATATATATATATTCTTGGCTGGAGTTACACTTCAAAAATGTACCTGTTCTGACTTGCAAACAAATTCCCCTTAAGAACAAACCTACAGGACCTATCTTGCTCATAATGTGGGGACTTCCTATAATACTATTTATTTGCAAAACAGGTACAAATGAAAGTAACAACATGAACAATGAGAGAAAGTAGAAAGAGAAGTAATAACAGAGGGAACACACTAGAAGAAGTTCATATAATTATTGCTATGTGCCTTCAAATTGCTTCTGATTTACGGTGACCCAAAGGCAAACCTCTCATGGGTTTTCTGGGGCTGAGAGTGTGTGACATGTCCAATGTGGATTCCCATAGCCAAGGCGAAATCAAACCCTGGTGCCCAGAGTTGTAATCCAGTTCTTAAACCACAGCACTATATTATATAGATTTCTCCGTAACAATTAGGTTTTCCTTCATCATTGTAAACCTGTTCTATCGTCTTGATTCTTTCCATGGCCTTTCTCTTCCCAGCCAGTTGGGAGCTTTACTGCCTTATGAGTAATCCTCTTACAAATCACAGCTGCTTAGGAATTCCAGGAGAGATCAAAAACTCTTATTTGTTAAGATGGAAAATTTTTAACCCAATACTTTCCATGGTCCATTTGATTGAATTTGATTTGTAAAACAAACTACATGTCAAATCTGACTACGGAATAAACACACAAAGTATGTTCTGTCACGTGCTGGGCCTCTAAAGAATTGCCTTTAAAATAGGACGTGCAACTTGAGCCCAGTGGGAAGCCAGGGCCCCCCGAAGAGAAGTTCTTAAGGATTTTCCTCCACAAATGGTCTTTAGATGGCTTGTGAAGTATAACAAAGTCCTTTATTAATGAGCAATCAAACAGAAACTTCTCTTGTCTTCAATAAAGTTAAACAAATGCTTCCAGGCTTTATGCATCTGGTAGCTTCCTAATCTTGCCCATGAGGGACAGGCAATTGTCTTCAATAACTGTTTCTTTACTTTAAAGGAAAATCCCTTTTTAACTTCTCCCAGGCTGACTGTGATCTAAGCCTTACTGATGTGGGCTCCGCTACCAGGTTGAACTGTGTCTCGAGCACCGAGTGGACCTACCAGTAAGGCCAGTAGATTCTCCAGCTGGAGTTCTTTGGTCTTCCAAACTGTTTACCCTCCAAAATTTCTCAAAGCTTTAGGTCTGATTCCCTGGAAATCTTTGGAGGTCTTTGGATGCTCTTAAGACTGTTCTCCCCCGGAAAGTCTTAAGGGTTGAAGCTTTTGTACAGGACAAGCTTGTACACGTCCTCTAAATTGGCTTTCCTTACTGAGACTAACTAAAAATGGCTCCCTTCCCTTCCCAATTGCCCTGAACAAGGGGCAGAACCAAAATTTAACGATGATGGACAGGTGACTTGCCCTATGACTGCAACCAAAGGAAGCCACCTTTCTGCAGAATCCCTGAAACCTTGGACTGCAAGCAAACATTTAATACAAAGCAAATAAAGTTGGAGCTCCTGGTACAGCTGTATCAGCACAAAGTATGTCAAAGATCCAGAACTGGAACTCCTTATCTTTTCCTTATGCCAAAAGCAGCTGTTTGAAGGGAAGAATGGAAAGAAAAGGACATGGTGATGAAGGCACCGGGACTGTGGCGCAGCTAGCTGGGAGTCAGCTGCATTAAGATCACTACTGACCGAAAGGTCATGAGTTCGAAGCCAACCCAGGTCGAAGTGAGCATTCAATCAATTTGTGTAGCTTGCTGTTGACCTTTGCAGCCCAAAAGACAGTTGCATCTGTCAAGTAGGAAATTTAGGTACCGCTTATGCGGGGAGGCAAATTTAACTAATTTATGAGGCTATAAAAATCTCCAGCAAGCATGCAAAGAATGAGGAAGTACTTCATCAGTATCACAAATGGTCGGTGAAGGGACAGCTCCCCTGGTGGCCAGAATATTCTCAAGAAAACTGGGATGTTAAATTGCCTCTGTCTGTCTATATATGTTGTGTGTCTATGGCATTGAATGTTTGCCATATATGTACATTGTAATCTGCCCTGAGTCCCCAGCGGGGTGAGAAGGGCGGAATATAAATACTGTAAATAAATAAATAAATAAAGTACATGATAACCATGTTTAAATGCTTGAAATGAAGTCATATTGAAGATGGAACCAGCACGATTTGGGAAAAGCTTCCTAACGGTAAGAGGTCACCAATACCTTGTTGGCTAAGAGTTTGGTGGAGTCTCTTCTTGTGGAAGTTTCCAAACTGAGGCTAGATGACTATCTGTTAGGAAGTCTTCACTTGTGTACACCTGCATGGCCAAAGGGTTTGGACTGATAGCCTTGAGGTCTCTTACAACTTTATTCTATTATCACATTCCTTTTGCTACAATGATTGATCACCCCCAACCTCATCGTTCCCCATCGTACCAGAATTCTTGTGATCAGAAACCAGCCTGAGGATATCTCCTGGTTCTCCGTCAATGTTGAAGCAGACCGCCAGCTTGCTCAAGGGGAAGTCGACAACAAAATGGGGGTCACCATCCGCTGGAGAGACAATTGAGGGGAAAAATAAGGAAAACTTGCTCTAACAGTTTAACTCATAAAATATTAACCAATCAATCAATCTACAGGGATTCTACATGGATTCCTACCTCCTTCAAAAACATTTTTCAAAAATATTTGGGATTAGATTTTCTGGAAAGTAAGTCAACAATAAAAAGGTATATGAAGACTGTACCAAAACAGTACAGTGAAGGTTACTTCCATTCAGTATTCCTGTTAGCTCCCCACCCCTCGCTCCCCTATAAATGTTGAATGTTGAAATAGAATATGCTTCAGGTCCAACCTATCTTTGAGACTGTATCTTCTTCTATGAACCGGCTCTGAGATCTGCCGGGGAGGCCCTCCTCTCAGTCCCACCTCCATCTCAAGCGCGGTTGGTAGGGATGAGAGAAAGGGCCTTCTTGGTGATAGCCCCCAGCTCTGGAATGCCCTCCCTAAAGAGATTAGACTAGCCCCCACTCGTCAAGTTTTCAGAACAAATCTGAAAACATGGCTCTTCAAACAGGCCTTTGACCATGTTTAGAACCCTATCTGTTATATTTGTTTCACCCTAGCACTTTACAAGACTGATATGAATTACAGTTTATTTTATATTCGCATTTTATATCCGCATCCACTACACTGCTTAGCCGGTATTGCACCACCTGACATCCGCCAGGAAGTAGCAGCCAATAGTGAAAGGACCAAGGCAGAGACATCTCCAGCTCATCCCCTGTTTGGGTATCAGCCAGCACGTCAACGACTTAAATCTAGAAATAGTTTTCTAAGATTTACAGAGACACTTGCTGGAACACCTCAGCAAGCGAGAGTCCAAAAGTGGCAGGCTCAAACCCAAAACCTCAACCAATAGCTGATACCAAATGAGAGACTTCCCCCCTGGGCACACAGAAGACTTGGAAGGCAGACTGCTCTCTGGCACCAACAGACTGCTCTCTGGCACCACAATATGCAGAGCCAACCTTCAGAAATGGGGCCACAAAGTGGAATCCGAGTGTGGAGAAGAACAAACTACAGACCACCTGCTGCAATGCAACCTGAGCCCTGCCACACGCACAATGGAGGACCTCCTTGCAGCAACACCAGAGGCACTCCAAGTGGCCAGATACTGGTCAAAGGACATTTAATCAACTACCAAGCTTGCAAATCTTGTATTTTGTCTGTCTATTTGTTTTGTTCTGTTAAAATTGTAATACAATTGACTGGTTGCCTTGACAGACAAATAAATAAATCCACAGCTGCGTTTTATTGAGCCTTTCAAGTTGGTAGGATATTATATGATGTTTTGTGCAACTTGTTTATGTGGGTTTTATTGTTATTGTGTTATTTTGCTTATGTATTTGTTGTATTTTAAATGTTTGTGCTATTGAGTGCTTTCGTGAACCGCCCTAGGTCCCTTCAGGGAGATGGTGGTGGGATATAAATAATGGTTTATTGTTATTACCAATAAACCATTATTTACTGTTTTAATGATGGCTTATGTATTGTTAATTACGCTTTTATGTCTAATTGTGGTTTTAATTTTGTAATTTGTTATGTAATGGCTTCAGAATGAGGCCCATTGTAAGCCGTCCTGAGTTGAGAAGGACGGGATAGAAATGTGAGAGATAAATAAATACTTCCATATGAAGATTTATGCTACAAATACCTTGTGTCACAGTTATTCTCAAAGACATTGCATGCCAATCGAGACTAACAAGGCACCGGAGATGGAAGGGGAAGGCCTTGACCTCTGTCTGTGTTTTATGTCATTGTTCACTGCTGTAAAAAGTATTGAATGTTTGCCTCATATGTATAGATTGCAATCCGCTCTGAGTCCCTCTGGGGAGATAAAGTGGAATATAAATAAAGTGTATTATTATTATTATTATTATTATTATTATTATTATTATTATTATTAGAACCACAAGATGAGTCCACAGCAAACAAGATCACTATGGCTGGCTGTTGTATTGGATCACACGTCGGACACTTCCCAAGTGTCTAGAACTGTGTGATGTATCGGTGAATAATGCGTGCAGATCCGAGTAGGGTGGCTTTTGCAGCTGACAGATGATAATTTTGTCAGTCCCAATTATTTTTAAGTGCAGGCCAAGGTCTTTAGGCACTGCACCCAGTGTGCCGATCACCACTGGGTCCACCTTTACTGGCTTGTGACAGAGTTTTGAAGTTCAATCTTTACATCCTCATATCATGTCATCTTTCCCAGTAGTTTCTCTTCAATCCTGCTGTCGCCTGGGATTGCAACATCAAGGATCCATAATTGGTTTTTAAACATAATCATGAGGTCAGGAAAATTGTGCTCCAAAACTCTGTCAGTCTGAATTCAGAAGTCCCAGAATAGTTTGATGTGGTCATTTTCTGTAACTTTTTCAGGATTATTATTATTATTATTATTATTTTACTGACACAAAAACGCAGTATGTCACGGCAAACGAGATATATACGCTGGATTTCGTATCACAAAATCACTTATTATTATTATTATTATTATTATTATTATTATTATTATTTCTTTAAATTCTACCGATGTTGTAACTGACTAACAGGATGTCTTTAAACTTCCTTTTGGCAGATTCTTTTTTAAACAAAACTTTTAAAGATACTTTTGATAGCTTTTCTCCCACTAAGGAAGGCATGCCTAGTCATCTTGCTTTGGAGGAAATGGCTAAAAGTAGAGCACTCTAATATCAGAGCATTTGTTATTATGCTAGGAAGAAAACTCAGCCACATCATTTGCTTGGGGTAGCTTTGACTGCTTACCTGATGTTTTTGTGACCTTGACTTTTTGCTTCGCTGGCCTTCCAGAGACAGAGTCCAATGCTAAGGAGAACAGAGAAGGGAAAACAGGATGCCACATATAATCAGCAGTATGGTTATCTCACTCCACAATATACTGTATGCCTTTCCCAAACAATGACTCTTTTATGTTCAAAATGGATGTACTACAATTCATATGCCACATGAAGCCCATAGATCCTTCTTTTGTGACTCTTGTAGCCATCCTATAGTCTCCACCGAACCCTCCCATTTTTTAAGAACATCCATTGTAATTTTTCAGACAATATTTGCTCCCAAACCATGCTGAAAGTTTCCCTGAATGCATGAAACCATTTTCAAAAACTCCTATTCCACCCCCATACGCACCTCAGAACCTCTCCTCCCACCAAATACCTCAATTTCCTTCCTTAATATCACTTTTGCCATTTTAGGAAGAACTACAGAGGGGGAAAAAGCTGTTTCAGAGGGGTGTTGTGTGGTTTCTGGGCTGTATGGCCATGTTCTAGCATCTGTGGCACCAGTGGTGTAGGGCGCAGTTACATCTGTGCCCTACACCACTGGAGAAATGACACTGTCTAGCCGGTATTGCACCACCGAGAAGTAGCAACCAATGGTGAAAGGACCAAGGCAGTGACATCTCCAGCTCATCCCGTGTTTGGGTATCAGCCAGCACATCAACGACTTAAATCAAGAAATAGTTTTCTAATATCTACAGAGACACTCGCTGGAACACCCCAGCAAGCGAGACCAAGATTATGGCAACAAGAATGATTGACAACTGGAAAATAGAGGGAGAAACCGTGGAGGCCGAGACAGACTTTGTATTTCTAGGTGCAAAGATTACTGCAGATGCAGACTGTAGCCAGGAAATCAGAAGACGCTTACTTCTTGGGAGGAGAGCAATGTCCAGTCTCGATAAAATAGTAAAGAGTAGAGACATCACACTGGCAACAAAGATCCGCCTAGTCAAAGCCATGGTATTCCCTGTAGTAACCTACGGATGTGAGAGTGGACCTTAGGGAAGGCTGAGCGAAGGAAGATCGATGCTTTTGAGCTGTGGTGTTGGAGGAAAGTGCTGAGAGTGCCTTTGACTGCGAGAAGATCCAACCAGTCCATCCTCCAGGAAATAAAGCCCGACTGCTCACTGGAGGGAAAGATACTAGAGACAAAGTTGAAGTACTTTGGCCACATCATGAGGAAACAGGAAAACCTAAATGAGAGACTCCCCCCTGGGCACACAGGAAACTGGGCGACTTGGAAGGCGCTGAACAGACTGCGCTCTGGCACCACGAGATGCAGAGCCAACCTTAAGAAATGGGGCTACAAAGTGGAATCCACGACATGCGAGTGTGGAGAAGAGCAAACCACTGACCACCTGCTGCAATGCAACCTGAGCCCTGCTACATGCACAATGGAGGACCTCCTTGAGGCAACACCAGAGGCACTCCAAGTGGCCAGATACTGGTCAAAGGACATTTAATCAACTACCAAGCTTGCAAACTTTGTGTTTTGTCTGTCTGTTTGTTTGTTTTGTTAAAAATGTAATACAACTGTCTGGTTGCTCCTGATACGATAAATAAAATAAATAAAAGCATCTGTGGCTGGCATCTTCAGAGGATCCTCTGAAGATGCCAACCACAGATGAAGGCCAAACATCAGGAGAAAATACTAGAACATGAGGGCTAGAACATGGCCATACAGCCTGGAAACCACACAACACCCCAGTGATTCTGGCCATGAAAGCCTTCAACAATACAAAGCTATTTCAGCAATGTGTTTACTAATTATTGCCAGGGTATCTGTTAACATCATCCAACATCCTCTGAAATGTGACTTGTCCTTACCAGTCGGTGCTCGGTGACCTTGCAGTCCCTGTACGATTCCTTCAACTCCTTCCATCAATGGGCCAACATAGACCTCTTTTGGGAGCTCTGCTTGAAGGGCAAGCTCCTTCATTTTCAAGGTTGTGAAAGGAGTGACAAAGTGGTACATGAGGGCCAGCTCCTTGGCTTTCTCTCTCAGAGATTCCTTCTCCTCATTGCTGTCACTCTTCAACCAGGATGCCAACAGCTCCTTGATGGTGAGGTAGCTCCAAGTCCGTTCCACATAGTTCTGACCATTAGTTGAGCCTCCAACATTGGAAGCTCCGCCAATATGGTTCTTGCCAGAGAGATCAATGGCCACGTCGGTTTTTAGAAGGACGTACTTGTTGCTGTTGCTGGCTGTCACTTCTACATGTAATCTGTTGGCTGTTTTGTTGAAGAGTTTTCCAGCAATGACGATTTCAGATCCATTGAAGTAGTTGGGGAAGAGGTTCTGGGTGACTTGAGCCACATTGTCAGTTGGATAATCCACCCGGATGTCGGAAAGAAGAGGTGTGTCGATTTCATAGTAGAATCTGTGTGCACAAATGTTGTTATTTGTGTAGTACATTCCCAACCAGTGTTAAGGCCAGGGACAACAGTAGAAATATACAGCACAATCCCTATATCTACAGAGAATATGTTCCAGGTCTTTGTATAGTTGCATGAAATCACAGGTAGTAGCAAACCCTGTTGAAAGAATGAGTGAATGGCAACTCTATGGCAAACATATCATGGAGTTTTCTGGGCCAGATTTATTCAGAACAGATTTGTCATTGCTTCCCTCTGAGGCTGGGTGAGTTTGACTTGTCCAAGGTCACTCAGTCGGTTTTCATGGATGAAGAGGAATTTGAATCCTAGTCTCCACTTTCTAAAGGTGTTTTCTTTAGGAATCCGTTGGTCCTCCAGCAAGACCCTATGGTCTGTCTCCAATGAATGTTGACCATACTGGAGGACTTAGAGGTTCCAAAACAAAACATTTTAATCAAATCCACGAATAATCAAATCCACAAAAAGTCAAATCTGCAAATATGAAGAGCTAAATGTAGAGATTCCTAGAAAGAACAGTTTTCTATGAGGGTTGAATGAAAAGTAATGCCTCCACCTTCATTACTTGGGTTTGGATGAGAATATTTTAATAAATCAAACACAGAAATAATCCTTAGAATGTGCTCTTTAACTACCACTATTTGCTTTTCCACATAATCACCAGACAACTGGATACATTTCTGCCAATGATGAACAAGTTTTCTGAAGCCGTCACGGAAGATGTCGGCACTCTGTTTCTGCAACCTAGATCTGCACAGATCTTCCAATAGCCAAGCCTAGCAATAATGTGACCCACACGTTGTTGTGAAATGCCGATTATGTTTGAAATTTCTCTCTGAGTGATACGACGATCATCTTAAATCAATCTGTCAACCTTTTTCTTGTGAAACTCGGTGGTTGCTGTCACAGGACGTCCAACTCTTTGTTTGTCATGCAAGTCACATGTTCCCACCTTAACATCTTTAATCTTACTCACCCAACAACGCACAGTATCCACATCAAAACAATCACCATAAACAGCTTGCATTCTCTGATGAATCTCCTTTGGGGTGACATCTTCTGCTGTCAAGAATTCAATGACTGCACGTTGCTTAAGTCGCATTGACCGACCGCCTGTGCAGGGTTCCATACTTTGAACTTTAACAACACAACCGTTCAATGCTAAGGCTTCGCGCTAAAATGGAATTGTAGAGGAGAGTCTACTGAACAAGCCAGTACCTGCCGCATACCAGTACTGCCATCTGTTGAGGAGTTACGAAGGTGGAGGCTTTACTTTTCATTCAACCCTCGTAAAAATTTCTAGGTCTATTCAAGTCCACCCCCATGATAATACCTTCTCCTTGCATATATACTCCAGAACTGTCCTACAGAATTCAGTGGTTGGACATGGCATGATAAAAAGAGAAAAGCAGATTGTGCTCCTTCTCAACCCACCCTTTCAGTTGTTCTGCGGCATCCTCCTCTTCCCGTACACGTCGCATCATCCCGCAGTTCTCCAGTGCCAACCTCTCCAGCAATTTGTAGTCCACATCATTGCCGATCCCAATGGTAAAGAGACAGAACTTGTTACGGATGGCCTCCTTGGTGTTGTTGATGATTTTGGTTGGTTCTATTTCCCCAAATGTGGGCCGCCCATCGGTCAGGAAGATAATCAGAGAGACGCTTCGTGCCTCAATGTCATTCTGGGCAATGTAGTCATTGAGTATTTTCGTGCTGATTTGGAGGGCCCCATTAATGTTTGTGCCTAGAGAAATAACCAGAGACATAACCTGTTTTAGCAACCATAGAATTGGCCTCTTGTTTGGAGCAGTATGTGTCAAAATGTCCAAACTCTTTGTTAAACTACTAGCTTCTCTGCATGGGAGGAACTACAATTATCAGAAATGCCCAGCCAGCTGAAGCTGAGGCTTTAAGAACTTACTTAACTTGGTAGGATCAAATCAGATGTCTACAGATTAGCAGAAAAGCTAACCGACACAGGATCAATTGTCTTCTGAGATTTTTAAAATTAGTGCTAACACGTTTAAGGGATAAACAGACACAACACATGGGATTGGTGAGTGGGAACACACACATACAAGGCAGGAGCAGAAGAAGGAGCAAGTCCAGGTTCCACCCACATATGATGTTATAGTGTCACCATGCCATCTGATGTCATATAACTTGCAGAGGAATTGGAAATTGGATTTGTCTCTCTGTCCCACACCCAAAAGACTCTCCACCATTAGTGTACAGTTTCTCCATTCTGCTTGTTTCATTGCATGGAAACAACAGACAAGGGTTGTCATATCCTGTAGTGGTTTTCTCCTATGTGTGCTGGACTTGAGGTCCTCTGAGATGCCCTTTTCCATCAGTCCCATTCAGTATGGCCAGTAGTTTGGCTTGATGAGAGTTGTAGTCTAACCACACCTGAAGAAGCAGGAATTCCTCACCCAAGCCTGCAGTTGTTACTAGAAAAAAGCCACCTGGTGTTTTGTAGGACCTCTGATTCCTGCCTAAATGTTGTGACATTACACACAGCAAAAGCGAGATATCTGAGAACATTAACAACATTGATTTCAACGGAATTAAAATTATGCAACCCACAGTTGTTCTAAGGTGCTACAAAGTATGAAAAATACTTTTAGTGCACATTTATCAGTATTGAATCCATCACTTGTCCTTTTGGCTCCAAAGCTGACCAAATTATTGTAGTCCTAAAACAGTGTTTCTCAACCTTCCTAATGCCACGGCCCCTTAATACAGTTCCTGATGTTGTGGTGACCCCCAACCATACAATTATTTTCATAACTTCATAACTGTAATTTTGCTACTGTTATGAATCATAATGTAAACATCTGGTGTGCAGGATGTATTTTCATTTACTGGACCAAATTTGGCACAAATACCCAATATGCCCAACTTTGAATACTGGTGGGGTTGGGGTGAGGATTGATTTTTTTCATTTGGGAGTTGTAGTAGCTGGGATTTATAGTTCACCTACAATCAAAGAGCATTCTGAACTCCACCAATGATGAAATTGAACCAGACTTTGCACACAGAACTCCCATGACCAACAGAAAATACTGTGTTTTCTAATGGTCTTTGGTGACCCCTCTGACACCCCCTTGTGACCCCCCAGGGGCCCCGACCCCAGGTTGAGAAACACTGACCTAAAAGGTCTGCCTTCACAGTTCCTCTCTTCTACTCCTAGTGCTCATTTTTTAGTTTATTAACACACTTAATAAACTACTGTAAGTGTGTTCATTTTCTCTTGAAATTGTACATCCTCAGGAGCAACCTGTCCTTCAATACTTCACAAAAAGCAGTAATTCAGCTGATATATTTTTCCAGTCTAAGCATACAGCTCTACAAGAAAGCTACACCAGCTTAAGTGTCACTTCATGCCTCAACTAATATTCCTCTATCCTAAACCAAGTAAAACATAATATTGCATGGGCTGTGTTATAAGTAGGTTTTAAGTGAACTGAAAAACAGAGAACCATCACCATCCCTCTTTGGACCAAGATTACCTCCAGAAGGGGACATGTTGTGGATGTAGATCTTTGCATCTCGGATATTGTTGGGAGTCACAGGCACTAGTTGGTCATGTTGCCACACCTTGATTCGATTGGAGAAGCCAATAATGTTGAAGTGATCCTCGGGTCTGAGATCCTGGAGAATGGTGAACAGGGCATCTTTGGTCTGAAATGAGATGACAAAAAAGGGGAAAAATGAGCATTATGGCAGCAACAACAAGAGACAAGTGACATCTGTGCAGGTGTAACTCCCCCGAGTTACAGTCAGGTCTCCACATTTGTGGATTTGACTTTTATGGATTTGATTATTCCTGGATTTGATTAAAACATTCTGTTAAGGAATTTCTAGGGTTTTTTTTTTTATCTTCTTAGTACTTATTTTGTTTGTTTCTTTAGTCACCTTTTCCCAAAACCCTTTTACCACCATACATGTCCACCAAACATGGAATAAGGTGCCTTTCTGCGTTTTTCATCTCCAACATCCCCCCCCTTCATAAATTTAGCCATTAATTCAGGAGTTATAGAACTTCTATAGAACATTTTATATAGAAATGTGTTCACTGGGTTTGTTTCAGAACAGAATTGGCAATGATGATGTAGAAATTTGCCAATATAGTTATGTAGCAGCGAGAATCATTATGGCAAAATTGTGAAAGGGGGGGGGGGGGAAGAACTACTTATTAAGGGCTGGAGAAGAAAAGTAGTAGCGTACACTGTTCCCTCACTTATCGCAGGTGTTACATTCCAGGATCACCCATGAAAAGTGAAAGCATTTGCAGTATACTTGATTTACGCTTTTGAGGCACTCTTGGGGGAAAATAGACCTTGACATATGCGAGTTGTAGTTACTGGGATGTATAGTTCACCTACAATCAAAGAGCATTCTGAACTCCACCAATGATGGAATTGAACCAAATATGGCACACAGAACTCCCACGATAAACAGAAAATATATATCAGTGATTGGTTGGGGGAGCGAGGAGAGATTTAAAGGCACCACACACCTTTTTTTGCTAGCTATCTCTGCTTTGCTTTGCAATCTCTCTTGATTGGCTGCCTCTCTCCTGAGGGGAGAGGGTGAAACCCCCTTCCACACTCCATCATTGCCAGGAAGTGGGATTAGAACACCGCTCTGGACAATGGCAACCATTCATAAACTGAGAAGCAAAAACCCGCAAAATAGCAAGTCCGCGAAAAGCCAACCACGAAGTAGCGGGGGAACACTGTATATCCAAATGGCCACATTCTCCAATGGCTTAAGGGGAGGAAACAATGAAGACTTTGCTAGAAGATGGAGACTGGCCTTTGGATATTTGACAAAGAAGACAAAAATAGATTTTAAAATAGCAAATGGGGAAATTATTCATGTAATGACAAGTACAGATTTTTGTTAGATACTAGTTCCATATGGTGTGGTGTCAGAAGCCATGAGTGGTGGTTCACGTGTGGGAATGGGGAGGTGGCGGGACCGGGGAGAGAATACTTGTTGAATCTTGACGATCATATATCATTGTTGTTGTTTTTTTCTCTTACATCATACTAAATATGTATACATAAAAAGGAACATTTAGGTACTCTAGTGCAATTTTATGGTCAACCTCCACCAGAAGTTCATAGAATCATAGAATCAAAGAGTTGGAAGAGACCTCATGGGCCATCCAGTCCAACCCCCTGCCAAGAAGCAGGAATATTGCATTCAAATCACCCCTGACAGATGGCCATCCAGCCTCTGTTTAAAAGCTTCTAAAGAAGGAGCCTCCACCACACTCCGGGGCAGTGAGTTCCACTGCTGAACGGTTCTCACAGTCAGGAAGTTCTTCCTCGTGTGCAGATGGAAAGTTAAACTGAGTCATGCTGGAGAACCAAGAGATTCCCAGAGAGAACAAGTCTCTAGGAATTTATATGTGTTCCAGGGCGATTCTATGCTCAACATCCAGCAAATGTTGACAACTGAGATTTCTTGGAGAATCTAGAATCTAGAATATATTGGGGCCAATAGCTTCCTTGGCTTGGTAACGGAGATAAATATTATTTGTCTTTGCTGCAGCTTCACACTGCTGAACATATGACCACAATAACATTAGGACCTTTCCAAATGTGTTAGTGCTCAGCCAGGTGTCCCCCAGTGCAATTTGAGTGGAGGACACTAAGTTGGAAAAGACTTCTTGTTAAGAACATTGTCTCATTTATTTTCTTCTTTCCTTTGCTTGTCAAGTCAGCAAAACTTGACATCAGAGCTCGCCGACAAAGTGGTGCCAGGTCCAATTCCCTTCCCTTTCAAATCTTGCAAACAGTGAAGCTTCCTTGGTTCCAAATACAAGGATCGGATTGGAAAGCGGATATGTAGAGGTCTCAATAGTCTCTTTTTAGTCTCTCTTGTGATCTTTCTTGGAAGCTGATGATGTCATGACAAAACATATTACTCATAGCAATGGAATCTGGAAACATCTTCCAGCTGGTGGCCTTCAGGTCAGATCCAAGGGCTATCAAGGACACATAACTTCCCTCTCAGAACTCATTTGATAGAACAGACCCTAAATGAAACATGGGATTAAGAGACATTCTGCTGAATCCCACTGAAATTGGATGTAATTTGTATTGTCGAAGGCTTTCATGGCTGGAATCACTGGGTTGTTGTAGGTTTTTTCGGGCTGTATGGCCATGGTCTAGAGGCATTCTCTCCTGACGTTTTGCCTGCATCTATGGCAAGCATCCTCAGAGGTAGTGAGGTCTGTTGGAACTAGGAAAAAGGGTTTATATATCTGTAATTTTTTGGATGTAATTTTTTGGGTAGTTTCTCTTTGTCCTAATTAATGGAGAGCCACTGAGCCTGCAGCTTATTCATTTCCCTACAGATATAGCTTTCGAACTTCCTAATCCACCCCATGATCACTAATTTCAGTTCTATTAATGAATTTGTTTCAAATTGTGAGAAAAGTGGTCCCACCTAAAATAAATTTGCTGACTGTAACAGCTGACAACCCCTAAGAGAGGGATAGATGCTCTTTCTTTGGTGATTTTTAAACAGTTTGGGTGGACATCTTTTAGGAAAGATTAAGTTGTGTACTCCCACGTGGCAAGGGATTCAACTAGATGGCCTTCCAACTAACCAACAGGACATTGCCCATGTAGTTGTGCATCTTTGCCAATGCTTACTTCCTTGGAGCTGCAGAAACACCTGTGTATTGCTTATTGGACAAGGAAATAGTAAATAGGCATACTGGCAATGGTGTCACAAGGGGTTGCAGGGGATGCAAATCTCACATGTGACACTCTCAGAGGAGATAATATCAAAATTACCAGGTTGATGTGAGTTTTACAGGCTGTATGGCCATGTTCCAGTAGCATTCTCTCAAGACATCTATACGTTTTTGTGCAGAAAGTTTATCATTTTTTATAACTGGCATTGTGAATACAGTCTCATCCTGCATGCAGATATACATGTAATGTGAGTTGATGTGTATGTAATGTGCATATGCATACAGATGTGCAGGTGCATCCTGAGGTGCATGGGAATGCTCATTCATAGAATCATAGAGTTGGAAGAGATCTCGTGGGCCATCCAGTCCAACCCCCTGCCAAGAAGCAGGAAAATCATGTTCAAAACACCTCCAACAGATGGTTGTCCAGCCTCTGTTTGGAAGCCTCCAAAGAAGGAGCCTCCACCACACTCCGGAGCAGAGAGTTCCTCTGCTGAACAGCTCTCATCGTTAGGAAGTTCTTCCTAATGTTAAGGTGGGATCTCCTTTCCTGTAGTTTGAAGCCATTGTTCCGCATCCTAATCTCCAGGGCAGCAGAAAACAAGCCCGCTCCCTCCTCCTTAGGACTTCCCTTCACATATTTATATATGACTCTCATCCTGTCTCCTTTCAGCCTTCTCTTCTGCAGGCTAAACATGCCCAGCTCTTTCAGTCGCTCCTCATTCATTTGTGAAAAGCCTGAGTACCATAACCAATGTATAATTCCATTTGCAAAAATGTATATTCTACAACTCAGATTTAAGATCTCTTTTTGGGAGACATTTCATAGCACAGTGGTTCCCAACCTTTGGACCTCCAGATGTTTTAGACTTCAGCTCTAAGGATTGCTGACAACGGGCCAATCTGGCTGGGACTTCTAGAAGCTGAAATCCAAAACACCTGGAGGAACAAAGGTTGGGAACCGCTGTCCTAGCAGATTCAGGCATCTGTGTTCCAAAAATGAATTTCTCTTAAGCGCTGGCCCCTTCCTTTGATAATCCTGCTTGGGTTCCTTGGGTCCAAACTGACTGATACATAATGGGAACCAATCAGGTGAACTCCAGGAGAACAAGTTCCAGCTGCCCGAGGGGCGAATGTGGTCTCTTTTAGAAGATGACGCAATGACCTTCACCCAGTTGAGGTCTCCCCAGATGGGAGCTGTGTATTTGGTGACATTTCTCTGACACAATCCCTTGCTTGTTGTACAGCGTGGGCCAACGGAGAGCGCAAGAACGACACGCCTTTGAATGCCGAGCCATTTGAAAGAGATTCTTCCACACACAACAGAACTTCCCATGAAGTCACAGCCCTGCCACAATGGCTTCATTCTGGTGCCCTTTCTAAGCCCACTGACTCACAATTTCCACTCAGAGCCAACAGGCCACTTTCCCTTGAATGTTGGATAACTATTATCACAGCTGTTGCCTGGGAAGAGCCAAACTTTTTCGTCTTTTGCTCACAGATATCACTGCCAAAGTTTGGGAAAGTTTCTTTGGTAAGAAAATGTGGTACGGTGCAGCCTCTACATCCACACATTCGCAGACTTTGTGTGGATACATGAAAATGAAGATAATAGCAAATCGTATGGCAATAGATGAGAGTTCTGGCCAAGAATCCCATAGCATTATGCTGGAGGGTTTCAAAAATGCTTTAAAAGGACATAGTTTTTTGGATGAGGATAAATGAAACTGCGGATACTAGACCTGTGGTTAATAGTTCCTGTTGTATTTGTACTAGCAGCATGTGCAATATTGATATAGTGCACTAATATTATGCTCTGAAGGCAATAAAGATGGAACAGAAACTCTGAATACATGTAATATTTTTTAAAAAAATATTTTTTTGAGACTGGGTTGTTGTAGGTTTTTTCGGGCTATATGGCCATGGTCTAGAGGCATTCTCTCCTGACGTTTCGGCTGCATCTATGGCAAGCATCCTCTGAGGATCCTCAACAACCCAGTCTCAAAAAAAAATCAGGAGATGTTTCCTTCTTGGGAGGAGAGCAATGACCAATCTCAATAAAATAGTGAAGAGTAGAGACATCACAAGGGCAATGAAGATTTGCTTAGTCAAAGCCATGGTATTCCCTGTAGTATCCTATGAATGTGAGAGCTGGACCATAAGGAAGGCTGAGCGAAGAAAGATAGATGCTTTTGAACTGTGGTTATGGAGGAAAATTCTGACAGTGCCTTGGACTGCGAGAAGATCCAACCAGTCCATTCAGGAAATAAAGCCCAACTCTCATTGGAGGGAAGGATAGTAGAGGCAAAGATGAAGTCAGCCATAGCAGAGCACCTGATGAACCAACCCGGACACAGCAAATTATTTGAGAACACAGAAATGCTGGACCACTCACACAACCGCCATGTCAGACTACACCGAGAAGCCATTGAAATCCACAAGCTTGTGGACAATTTCAACAGAAAGGAGGAGTTCTTCCAAGTGTTTTGTCAGTTTCCATCAGAAAACACATATTGCTTCTATGATTCTATGATTCCTTGTGTTAAGAATGGTTGGCAAATTTGCACAGAGGAAGTCAGTGCCCAGGTGTCAAATATCAATAACTCTCCTCTTAATAACGCCAAAGAATGTAAAGAAGTCCATTATGAGATATTCCCTCTGCCATCTAAACTCTGCATCCCCCCTCCCCTGTATCACATTCCTCTACCTTTCCTTGAACTCTTGCAGTCCAGATAATCACACTTTCCCCACCAATAAGGAACGCAAAATGTAAGCAAATGCCAATCTTTTCCAATAAGGCTTTGTTCTGGCTCCCCATATCGACCTGCCAGGGAAGTAAAACAAGCTGCATCTACCAATTCTGTACAACACAGAAACTTCCCATTGAGATAAGCCTATGTATTGCCCTTGGTGTCTGCTTTCCACCCTTGAAATACTCCTTAAAAGTTTTCTAACAAACACAACAGAATGCCAGACAGGAAAAGCAAAGTATAATATTAAATTGTGTGATATGTCTGGTGTTTGAAAACCAACAAAGGAACTAAGAATCACAGATTAATGTTTTCCCTCCCCATGGTGTTGTTTATTCATTCAGTCCAGTGTTTCTCAACCTGGGGGTCGGGACCCCTGAGGGGGTCACGTGGGGGTGTCAGAGGGGTCACCAAAAACTATCAGAAAACAGTATTTTCTGTTGGTCATAGGGGTTCTGTGCGGGAAGTTTGGCTCAATTCTACCTTTAGTGGAGTTCAGAATGTTCTTTGTGAGTGAACTATAAATCCCAGCAACTACAACTTCCAAAGGACAAATCTATTTTCCCCAAACTCCACCAGTGTTCACATTTGGACATATTATTATTCGTGCCAAGTTTGGTCCAGATCTATCATTGTTTGAGTCCACAGTGCTCCCTGGATGTAGGTGAACTACAACTCCAAAACTCAAGGTCAATGCCCACCAAACCCTTCCAGTATTTTCTCTTGGTCGTGGGCATTCTCTGTGCCAAGACTGGTTAAATTCCATCATTGGTAGAGTTCAGAATGCTCTCTGATTGTAGGTGAACTATAAATCTCAGCAACTACAACTTCCAAATGACAAAATCGATTCCAATCTCCCCCCCCCAACCCCAACAGTATTAAAATTTGGGCATATTGGATATTTGTGCCAAATTTGGTCCAGTGATTGAAAATGCATCCTGCATATCAGATATTTACATGATGATTCATAACAGTAGCAAAATTGCAGTTATGAAGCAGCAACGGAAATAATTTTATGGTCGGGGGTCACCACAACATGATGAACTGTGTTAAGGGGTTGCAGCATTCAGAAGGTTGAGAAACACTGATTCGTCGCTTCAGACTCTTCGTGACCTCAAGGACCAGCCCACGCCAGAGCTCCCTTCCTTATGGTCACACTCTCTCAGCCTCAAAGCAGGAGAGTCGCGAACCTCCTCTGACTAAATCTTGCTGCAGAAGCTCTATGGCAGTGTTTCTCAACGTTCCTAATGCCACGACCCCTTAATACTCTTCCTCATGTTATGGTGACCCCCAACCATAGTTCCATTGCTACTTCATAACTGTCATTTTGCTGCTGTTATGAATAGTAATGTAAATATCTGATATGCAGGATGTATTTTCATACACTGGACCAAATTTGGCAGAAAGACCCAATACACCCAAATTTAAATACTGGTGGGATTGGGGGAGGGTATTGATTTTGTCATTTGGGAGTTGTAGTTGCTGAGATTTATAGTTAACCTACAATCAAACAGCATTCTGAACTCCACCAATGATGGAATTGAATCAAACTTGGCGCACAGAACTCCCATGACCAAGAGGAAATACTGGAAGGGTTTGGTGGGCATTGAGCTTGAGTTTTGGGAGTTGTAGTTCACCTACATCCAGAGAGCACTATGGACTCAAACAATGATGGATCTGGACCAAACTTGGCACAAATTTTCAAGATGCCCAAATGTAAACACTAGTGAGGTTTGGGGAAAATAGAGTTTAACATTTGGAAGTTGTAGTTGCTGGGAATTATAGTTCACCTACAATCAAAGAGCATTCTGAACCCTGCCAATGATTGAATTGTGCCAAACTTCCCACAAAGAACCTCCATGACCAACAGAAAATACTGTGTTTTCTTGTGGTCTTTGGTGACCCCTCTGACACCCCTCGCAACCCCTCCAGGGGTTCCCAACCCCCAGGTTGAGAAACACTGCTCTATGGTTTCATTGCCATGAGTTAGATCTGACATGAAGGTATCTGGAACCAGTAAAATGTAATGGTTTGAACGTCAGACTAGGATTCTGGGAGACTAGCATTTGAATCCCTGCTCAGCCATGAAAACTGCTTGGGTGGTCTTAGGCCACATGTACTCAGTCCATCACTGAGAAATCCCATGGTAAAACTCCTTAGATGAAGGGTTAGAAGGCATGATCATCAAATTTGCAGACGACACCAAATTGGGAGGGATAGCTAATACTCCAGAGGACAGGAGCAGGATTCAAAACGATCTTGACAGATTAGAGAGATGATGGGCCAAAACTAACAAAATGAAGTTCAACAGTGACAAATGCAAGATACTCCACTTACACAGAAAAAATGAAATGCAAAGAGACAGAATGGGGAACAATGCCTGGCTTGAGAGCAGTACATGTGGAAAAGATCTTGGAGTCCTCGTGGACAACAAGTTAAACATGAGCC
>NW_026847549.1:10823781-10833839 GCF_025583915.1 Anolis sagrei ordinatus
ACACCACTTTAACTGCCTCGGTTCAGTGCTAGGCTAGGCAATCAAGTGGATGGTAGTTTTACAAGATCTTGTACACCAAACTACATCTCCATGATTCGTGGCATTGAACCCCATAGCAGTTAGAGTGGTGTCAAAGCGCATTAGTTCTGCAGTGCAGATGCACCCCTTACGAACCATCGAGGACCCTGAGATCATCTGGGGAGGCCCTGCTCTCAGTCCCGCCTTTGACACAAGTACGTCTGGCGGGGACGAGAGACAGGGCCTTCTCGGTGGTAGCCCCTCGGCTATGGAACACCCTCCCTAGGGAGATTAGATCGGTTCCCTCCCTACTAACGATTTGGAGGCAAGTTAAAACATGGTTGTTTGAGCAAGCGTTCACAAATGCAGAGTAAACGACATAGGAAATTGAATGACTTGACGATGGAATTGGACAATGCTTGATAATAAGAGAGATGCTAATGTTGTTATTATTGTTGTTGTTTTATACTGTTTTAATACTTGTTTTATGATATTATGTGTACTGTTGTGTTGGAAACCGCCTTGAGTCGCCGATTGGCTGAGAAAGGTAGTATACAAATACAGTAAATAAATAAATAAATACATACATACATACATACATACATACATACATACATACATACATACAATTTCACTCCAGATATTAAGGTTTCCACAACAAGCATCCCAATAAAACTAAGCAGTAAGCCCCTTCCTTTCGAAACCAAGAACTTCTGGAATTTAACATAGCAAGAGAATGACAGCGTATCTTTCACTCCCCATCACATTTGCTGCTAGTTTTACTATATACAAGCTGAAATAACAGATTCCTCAGCCATAGAGTCGATTTTATGACTGTTTATATGGGACCATAAATGCCAAGAGAGTGGAGCAACGTTAAGCAAAGTGGAGCAACGTTAAGCATTCCTGAATGTCAAAATATATGTGACCTCTTGCACTTCTTTTCCACTGATTGTCAAAATAAAATACTGAACAGTCAGAGAAGGCTAAATACCTTGTAAGACTACAACTCCTATGGTGCCATAGCATTGAGCCATGGCAGATCAAGTGCTGTCGAACTACATTCATTGTTGTGATAGAGTCTACTGGCAGTGATAGTAACACTAGTTGTATTAGGAGAGGCAGGGAAACTATATTCCTTTAATTGGCTGGCGTCTGACCTTGACATTCATTCTACATGTATCCATAATCAATTGAAAAATACGAGGGTTGAATGAAAAGTAATGCCTCCACCTTCGTAACTCCTCAACAGATGGCAGTACTAGTATGCGGAAGGTACTGGCTTGTTCAGTAGACTCTCCTCTACAGTTCCATTTTGGTGGGAAGCCTTAGCATTGAAAGGTTGTGTTGTTCAAGTGAAAGTATGGAACCCTCCACAGACGGTCGGTCAATGCAACTTAAGCAACGTGCAGTCATTGAATTCATAGAATCATAGAATCAAAGAGTTGAAAGAGACCTCATGGGCCATCCAGTCCAACCCCCTGCCAAGAAGCAGGAATATTGCATTCAAATCACCCCTGACAGATGGCCATCCAGCCTCTGTTTAAAAGCTTCCAAAGAAGGAGCCTCCATCACACTCCAGGGCAGAGAGTTCCACTGCTGAACGGCTCTCACAGTCAGGAAGTTCTTCCTCATGTTCAGATGGAATCTCCTCTCTTGTAGTTTGAAGCCATTGTTCCGCGTCCTAGTCTCCAAGGAAGCAGAAAACAAGCTTGCTCCCTCCTCCCTGTGGCTTCCTCTCACATATTTATACATGGCTATCATATCTCCTCTCAGCCTTCTCTTCTTCAGACTAAACATGCCCAGCTCCTTAAGCCGCTCCTCATAGGGCTTGTTCTCCAGACCCTTGATCATTTTAGTCGCCCTCCTCTGGACACATTCCAGCTTGTCAATATCTCTCTTCAATTGTGGTGCCCAGAATTGGACACAATATTCCAGGTGTGGTCTAACCAAAGCAGAATAGAGGGGTAGCATTACTTAGAATCATAGAATCATAGAATCAAAGAGTTGGAAGAGACCTCATGGGCCATCCAGTCCAACCCCCTGCCAAGAAGCAGGAATATTGCATTCAAATCACCCCTGACAAATGGCCATCCAGCCTTTGCTTAAAAGCTTCCAAAGAAGGAGCCTCCACCACACTCCGGGGCAGAGAGTTCCACTGCTGAACGGCTCTCACAGTCAGGAAGTTCTTCCTAATGTTCAGATGGAATCTCCTCTCTGGTAGTTTGAAGCCATTGTTCCGCGTCCTAGTCTCCAAGGAAGCAGAAAACAAGCTTGCTCCCTCCTCCCTGTGGCTTCCTCTCACATATTTATACATGCTATCATATCTCCTCTCAGCAAGTTTAAAGATGTTGAGGTGGGAGCATCTGACTTGCATGACAAACAAAGAGTTGGATGTCCTGTGACAGCAACCACCTAGTTTCACAAGCAAAAAGTCGACAGATTGATTCAGGACGATTGTCGTATCATCCAGAGAGAAATTTCAAGCATAATCGGGATTTCACAAGAATGTGTGGGTCACATTATTGCTTTGCTTGGTTATCGGAAGATCTGTGCACGATGGATTGCGGAAACAGAGTGTCGACTTCTTCTATGATGGCTTCAGAACACTTGTTCATTGCTGGCAGAAATGTATCCAATTGTCTGGTGATTATGTGGAAAAGTGAATAGTGGTTGTTAAAGAGCACAGTTGAAGGATTACTTCTGCATTTGATTTATTAAAATATTCCCACCCAAACCCAAGTAACGAAGGTGGAGGCATTACTTTTCATTCAACCCTCGTAGAAAAGGGTGCATCTACACTGTAAAATAAATGCAGTTTGGCACCACTTTAACTGCCCTGTCTCAATGCTTTGGAACCCTGGGAGTTGTTGTTTTGCAAAGTTTTTAGCCTTTTTTGTCAAATAATGTGCCGCACCTGACTAAAACTCCTTTGATTCCATAGACTTAGTCTATGGCACTTAAAGTGGTGTCAAACTGCATTGATTCTCCCATGTGGACGCATTCTAAGTTGGAAGGGAGACATTCTCAATCCCGATGTCCAATTTCTTTCCAGCACAATAATTTTGGGCTGTACTTTCATTCCATGCTCTGGAATTTCAATAACCTTCTTCATATCCTCCAACTGTCCCAGTCTGTTAAGGACAATCCCAGTTAATTCTCTTTCTTTTACAACTACTTTTTAAATACCCAAGGGTTCATCTACTCTGTAGAAGTAATGCAGTTTGAGACCACTTTGACTGCCATGGCTCAATGGTATGGAACCCTGGGATCTGTAGTTTAGTGAGGCACTAGCACTCTTTAATTATTGATTTATGGGGAGCCCATCAATTTCATAGGATTTTCTTAGAGAAAGAATACTTCGAGGTGGCTTTGCCAATTCCTTCCTTTGAAATTTCACCTGCAGCTCCCCATAATTGTGATGGTCTTCCACTCAAGGATTACCAGTGCTGTCCCTGCTTAGCTTCCAAGATCATAGCTAATCATCTCCCAACAAAGTATTCCCCCAGGCAGGAAGAGGCCAAGCCTTGAAGCTGCAAGGCTATTCAATGATAATCAAGGTGGCCAATTGCAACATTCTCACTTGCCTCAAACAGACAAGACTTCTTTCTCCCACCCTGGACATTTAACAGATATATAAACTCTACTTAGAATCATAGAATCACAGAGTTGGAAGAGACTTTGTGGGCCTTGCAGTCCAACCCCATTCTGCCAAGAAGCAGGAATCACATTCAAAGCACTCCTGACAGATGGTCATCCAGCTTCTGTTTAAAAACCTCCAAAGAAGGAGTCTCCACCACTCTCTGGGCAGAGAGTTCCACTGCTGAACAGCTCTCTTCATTAGGAAGTTCTTCCTAAAGTTCAGGTGGAATCTCCTTTATTTCCTGTAGTTTGAAGCCATTGTTTCACGTCCTAATCTCCAGGACAACAGAAAACAAGCTTGCTCCTTCTTCCCTATGACTTCCCTTCACATATTGATACATCATGTCCCCTCTCAGCCTTCTCTTCTGCAGACGCATAGGGCTTGTTCTCCAGACCTTTGATTATTTTAGTCTCCCGCCTGTGGACACATTCCAGCTTGTCAACATTTCCCTTCAATTATGCTGCCCAGAATTGGACACAGTGTGATTCCAGGTGTGGTCTGACCAAGGCAGAAGAGAGCATGGGGAGAATGACTTCCCTGGATCTAGACCAGTGGTTCTCAACTTGGGGTCCCCAGGTGTTTTTGGCCTTCAATTCCCAGAAATCCTAACAGCTGGTAAACTGGCTGGGATTTCTGGGAGCTGTAGGCCAAAAACATCTGGAGACCCCAGGTTGAGAACCACTGATCTAGACACTAGACTCCTATTGATGCAGGCCAATAGGAGTATAGTGTCTAGATCCAGGGAAGTCATGCTACCCATGCTCTATTCTGCCAGATCAAGCATGATCTGGTGCCTTTAAAGTATTTGGGCCCTAAATACAGTTCCTAAAACAGATGTTTGCCAAGCAATAACAATAATCAATATTTTCAATAAATATAAAGCATTGAGTGACAAAAATAAACGAATCACAGAGGCAGACACTTGAAATTCAGTTTATTTTAGCTCTATGAGTTTATTTTAGCTCTTCTGGCAGGTGATTTGACTGAGGGTACATCTACGAACCGACCAGGACTTTAAGATTGTTTCGGGAGCCCCTGCTCTTGGTCCCGCCTCCGTCACAAGTACAGCTGGTGGGAACGAGAGAAAGGGCCTTCTCAGTGGTGGCCCCTTGGCTATGGAACACCCTCCCTAAGGATATCAGATAACCCCCCTCCCTTTTAACATTTCGAAAGAGAGTCAAGACTTGGCTTTTTGAGGAGGCATTTGCAAATATAGTGTAATTTAGTCACACTATAATTTAGGAAAATAATACTATAATTTAGGAAAATGGAATGGTTGGATGATGTAATTGGACAAGACCCTAATGAAGACCCTAATGTTCATGTTGTTACTGATTTTATCATAGTTTTATTACTCAATTGTTTTTATTGTATTGAAATAGTATTTTTTGGTCTTGGCACCAACTGTCAACCGCCCCAAGTCACCTGCGGGCTGAGAGGGACGGTATATAAATATAGTAAATAAATAAATAAATAAATAAATAAAATACACTGTAGAATGAATACAGTTTGGCAGTACTTTAAGTGCCTGGCTCAATGCTGTGGAATCCTGGGAGCTGTAGTTTTGTGAGGCACCAGCACTCTTTGGCAGAGAAGGCTAAAGACCTTGCAAAGCTGGAACTCCCATAGAATTGAGCCATGGCACTTAAAGTGGCATCAAACTGTGTTAAATCTACAGTGTAAATGCATTCTGAGAGAAGTCAAGGTGATGAAGCGGTTTATACAAATCTCTGATAAGAAACAAGTTCAGCACAGCAAACGTGTCAGGATTGTGTCTGAACTGGCTCTTTTTTAACAGGCTGCATTGCTTTCTTTGCAAAGTGAAATTCCACTGTAGGGCTGTGGAAGCATAAGCAACGCAGCTGGACAGGGAAGCCGCTTCATCCCATTTGTTGTTGCTGAAAATATGATGTTAACCAGGCCAGCCGCCATGTCCCTTAAGCAACAAGTGTGGGCATCTGTTTTATCACAGCCTCAGGGGGGAAAAAACGAATCATTTCAATGTTTGCACAGCCAACACGTTCTGTAACAACATCTCCCACCCAAGAGCGATCTGGCCCATCTGTCCAGTTTAGCACAAAGTTGGTGCAACAATGATTTAGACTCTGGAGGAAACACTTGGATTTGGAAATGCTTCTCTAAACTACAGATGTGGCCAGCACTCCAGGGGTGCATCTACACCAGTGTTTCTCAACCTTCCTAATGCCGCAACCCCTAAATACAGTTCCTCATGTTGTGGTGACCTCCAACCATAAAATTATTTTCATTGCTACTTCATAACTGTAATTTTGCTACTGCTTTGAACCGTAATGCAAACATCTGATATGCAGGATGTATTTTCAATCACTGGACCAAATTTGGCACAAATACCCAAATGCTGCTGGGATGGGGGGGGGAGGGGGGATTGATTTTGTCATTTGGGAGGTGTAGTTGCTGGGATTTATAGTTCACCTACAATCAAAGAGCATGCTGAACTCCACCAGTGATGGAATTGAACCAAACTTGGCACACAGAACTCCCATAACCAAAAAGAAATACTGGAAGGGTTTGATGGGCACTGATTGAGTTTTGGAGTTGTAGTTCACCTACATCCAGAGAGCACTGTGGACTCAAACAATGATGGATCTGGACCAAACTTGGCACAGAAACTCAATATGCCCAAATGTGAACACTGGTGGAGTTTGGGAAAATAGACCTTGACATTTGGGAGTTGTCGTTGCTGGGATTTATAGTTCACCTACAATCAAAGAGCATTCTGAACTCCACCAACAATGGAATTGAACAAAACTTGGCACACAGAACTCCCATGACCACAGAAAATACTGGAAGGGTTTGGTGGGCATTGACCCTGAGTTTTGGAGTTGTAGTTCACCTACATCCAGAGAGCACTGTGGACTCAAACAATGATGGATCTGGACCAAACTTGGCACAAATACTCAATATGCCCAAATGTGAACACTGGTGGAATTTGGGGAAAATAGACCTTGACATTTGGGAGTTGTAGTTGCTGGGATTTATAGTTCACCTACAATCAAAGAGCATTCTGAAACTCCACCAACGATAGAATTGGGCCAAACTCCCCACAAGAACCCTTTTCAACAGAAAATACTGGAAGTGTTTGGTGGGCATTGACCTTGAGTTTGGGAGTTGTAGTTTCACCTACATCCAGAGAGCACTGTGGACTCAAACAATGATGGATCTGGACCAAACTTGGCACAAATACTCAATGTGTCCAAATATGAACACAGATGGAATTTGGGGAAAATAGACCTTGACATTTGGGAGTTGTGGTTGCTGGGATTTATAGTTCACTCACCCTCAAAGAGCATTCTGAACTCCACCAACAATGGAATTGAATCAAACTTGGCATGCAGAACTCCCATAACCAACAAGTCCAGCTAACACCTCCCAACAAAGGATCCCCCAGGCAGGAAGCAGTCAAGCTTTGAAGCTACAATGCCATTCAATGCAAATCAAGGTGGCCAATTGCAACATTCACACTTGCCTCAAACAGACAATAGTTCTTTCTCTCACCCTGGACATCATTCCACAGGTATATAAACCTCACTTGCCTAGTTTCCAACAGACCTCCCAACTTCTAAGGATGCCTGCCACAGATGTAGATGAAACATCAGGAGAGAATGTTTCCGGAACATGGCCATACAGTGCAGAAAACTCATAGCAACCCAGTGATTCTGGCCATGAAAGCTTTCGACAACCCAGCAAAATAAAAGATCCTTTCTAACAATTTAAGAAGATCTTTCCTGATGGAAAGCGCTGTTCAGCAGCGGAATGGACTCTCCTCCTTTGGAGGTTTTTACATAGAGGCTGGATGGCCATCTGTCAGGAGTGCTTTTGCAGTATTCCTGAATAGCAATGAGCTGGACTAAATGCTCTTTGTAGCCTCTTAAATCTCAGTGATTCTATGAGTTGTAGGCAGGTTTTAAAAAGCCAACAAAGGAAAAGCAGGAGGATTAATCTCAAACTCTGCTTTATATTGCTTTTTTGTGAAGGTAATAAATGACTCTAGAGCAGGCATGAGCAAACTTGGGCCCTCCAGGTGTTTTGGACTCCAACTCCCACAACTCCTGTTAGGAATTGTGGGAGTTTAAGTCCAAAACACCTCTAGGGCCCAAGTTTGCTCAGGCCTGCTCTAGGGTTTTTGTTTTGTGTGTTTGCCTGTCAATCTATCCAGCATGTCCCAATGAATCATTCCATGGGTTTATTTAGTTAGGTGCTCTCGAAGCAAAGAAAGACACACACCTCTAGCTTTGAATAAGATCCCATATAAAGGACAGAGAATTTACAAAGGGATTATGATGAACAGTTAGAAAAACAACACACACAATTCAAAATATGCAGAGTGAAATTGCACTAAGAAGGGTGTGTGAGTGTGTGTTGCAACTCCAACAGAAAAGAATAAACATTCAAACATTCCATATTCTGGGTTGTTGTGAGTTTTCCGGGCTGTATGGCCATGTTCCAGAAGCATTCTCTCCTGACGTTTCACCTGCATCTGTGACAGGCATTCTCAGAGGTTGTGAGGTCTGTTGGAAACTAGGAACAGTCTTCACAACCTCTGAGTTGTGAACAGAAAAGAATAAACATTCAAACATTCCATATTCTGGGTTGTTGCAGGTTTTCTGGGCTGTATGGTCATGTTCCAGAAGCATTCTCTCCTGACATTTTGCCTGCATCTATGGCAGGCATCCTCAGAGGTTGTGAGGTCTGTTGGAAACAAGGAACAGTTTTCACAACCTCTGAGATGTGAACAGAAAAGAATAAACATTCAAACATTCTATATTCTGGGGTGTTGTGAGTTTTCCGGGCTGTATGGCCACGTTCCAGAAACATTCTCTCCTGACGTTTCACCTGCATCTATGGCAGGCATCCTCAGAGGTTGTGAGGTCTGTTGGAAACAAGGAACAGACTTCACAGCCTCTGAGGATGCTTGCCATAGATGCAGGTGAAATGTCAGGAGAGAATGCTTCTGGAACATGGCCATACAGCCCAGAAAACTCATAACAACCCAGTGATTCTGGCCATGAAAACCTTCAACAAGACATTCCATATTCTGTTACTGAGAGTCTTGACTTATGCAAGTAAGAAAAAGCTAAATAATTGTAGGTTGGACTCTTCTAAAGGTAATGGGATCCGATCCCCACAACTCCTTCCCTGCTTCATTATATTAGTCTTTTCTGAGCCACAAATCTGGAGACATTCCACAGCAATATATATTTCAGAGCTGGCCAAAATGAATCTTTTTGGGGACTACAAGTTTCATGCTCCCCAGACAGCATGACCACACTGCTAGCTGGGGGATTCTGGGCATTGTAGTCCCTAAAACAAACTTCTCCAAGTTCTGAGAAGAAGAGGAAGAAAAGGAGAAGGAAGGCAGAGTATTTACAGTTTTAAACTCACATTGTCAATGAGGTTGTAATCCGTAATCTCAGCCTCTTGCAATTCCTTGGCCAAGAATTCAGGATCCTGCTGCCCAGAAATGACCGAAAATCCACAGCATAAGAATGAGACTAGCAGGATCATAGTGGGGAGAAAAGACATCCAGAATAACCTGCTAATTCAGAAGGAACTAGGAGAAAAATGGAAAAAGGGGGAAATGTTCCTGGATATTGGAGCCACTGCTTGCAGCTTGCAGAGGGAAAAAAGCATTTGAGATGAGTTTGCTTGGCTGTTGGCCTCACCCTTCCCTCCTCCTCTTCTCTGCCCGGAGCAGTCCTTTCACTGGAGTTCATAGCCAAGGTTGGGGTTTCCTTGCCGGAGCTGCATTTGCCAGAAAATAGGGAGCAGGGAAACATTTTCGGCTGGGTTTCCTGATAAATCCCATGTTCAGAATTTAATTTGGGGAAAGGGACCTCTGATCACGTGAAGAATGCTGGGGACCTTGTTAGTATTTTGTCTGCACTCTAAATTAGGCTACAATACGCCATAAAGGGAGTGTGGTGTTGCAGTGGGTTAAACCACTAACATGCAGAACTTGCTGATTGGAAGGTTGGCAGTTCGAATCCACGGATGGGGTGAGCTCCTGTTGTTAGCCCCAGCTTCTGCCAACTTAACAATTCAAAAACATGCACATGTGAGTAGATCAATAGGTACCGCTTTTGCGGGAAGGTAACAGCGCTCCATGCAGTCATGCTGGCTACATGACCTAGGAGGTGTCTACTGACAACGCCGGCTCTTCAGCTTAGAATTGGAAATGAGCACCACCACCCCCCCCTCCCAGATTTGGACACGGCTTTAGAGGTGTCTACGGACAACGCCGGCTCTTTGGCTTAGAAATGGAGATAAGCACCACCTTTAGAGTCAGACACAACTAGACTTAATGTCAAGGGGAAACCTTTACCTTTTGGGCATAAAGGGACCAAGGGCCATTGTTGTG
>NW_026847549.1:10836291-10857475 GCF_025583915.1 Anolis sagrei ordinatus
TGGCCAAAAACAAAGTGTCTTGTGGAGGCGCAAAGCGATGTCTTTTCCAGAATATGGTGATGTCTCTTTAGTTTGAGGGCAGTAACTCCCCAAATCTCTCAGTCACAGCATTTGGGGAGTTATAGTCTTTAAAAAAATAAGGAGTTTCCTCACGTTCTGCATGTTTTCATACCAACACATAGATTTGGATTGTTCCATCAGCATCTGCCTTGCAATGTCAGCAGTTGGCAGCTGGTTACCCCTAAAGCAAATCCGACCTAAACAAGGTTGCCAGCTGGCTCAAGGGTAAAAATTAAATACACACCCGCTACTGATTTGCTTGTTGATTGTAGAGCCAGTTGTCATTGTAGCTTCAGAGCTGGACCCACATCATAAGGGGTGAAATATGGTAGGAAACTGATTGGGAAGTTTTCCCAGTCTTCCACTTGTTACAACTAGCATTGCCATTTATTTGCTCCAGTTATTTATTAAGGCATCTGGGAAAGGTGCACAATTAACTAACTTACTAACTAATTAAATCCATTGCCGTCGGTATCAAGTCTATTAAGGAGGCAATGGAAGGGGGTTGTTATATAGATGTAAGCCATATAAATATTGTAGTTCTTATCAAGCTTTTCTCCAGATATATTTGGACTGTATTTCCCAGTATTCCTTACCATCACCAATGCTCACTTGGACCACTGGGGCTCTATAAGTCCACCCAGAACACATACAGAGCAAGCGTCCTGACATGGGTGTCATGTTGGAGAGGGAGCCAGTTTGTTTACTCCTGCTTCAGCATCAAAGGTGCCATCTACATTGTAGGATGAATGTGGTTTGGCATCATTTTAACTCCCAGGGCAAAAGACATTTTAAAGCTGCAACTCTCATGATTCCATAGCATTGCACCAGGACAGTTAAAGTGGTGTCAAACTGCATTTATTCTACATGTACCTCAGGTTGGGGCCAGCAGAACTTCCCACAGGATGGATGGAGCTCTAAAGATTGGGTGGTGCCATGAAGCATGCTCTCTTTTGTGGAAATGGAGGTGGAAGCAAGAAAGCCATTCTTGGAAGAGGTCAAAAGTTGAGCAAGTTCATAGGAGATCTTTCCAGGAGTCTGGACCCTAACCAGCAGTTTGAAGTGGAAGAAGGAGTCTTCTGGCTCCTTCTGACTCCACATGGACACCTAGCATGCGATTACCAGTTGCATGCCAGCAACTACAGTGGATGAGGCTATTAATGAGACATGCCGCATTATCACGGGGTGTCTGTGCCCTACACCACTGGAGAAATTACACTGTTTAGCCAGTATTGCACCACCAAACATCTGCTGGGAAGTAGCAACCTGTAATTAAAGGACCAAGGCAGTGACATCTCCGGCTCATCCCCTGTTTGGATATCAGCCCATGACTTAAATCAAGACATTGTATTCTAAGATCTACAGAGACACTCGCTGGAACACCTCAGCAAGCGAGAGTCCAAAAGTGGCAGGCTCAAACCCAGAACCTCAATCAATGGCTGATACCAAATAAGAGACTCCCTCCTGAGCACACAGAAAACTGGATGACTTGCAAGGCGCTGAACAGACTGCGCTTTGGCACCACGAGATGCAGAGCCAACCTTAAGAAATGGGGCTACAAAG
Organism: Anolis sagrei ordinatus; assembly: GCF_025583915.1. Lineage (NCBI taxonomy): Eukaryota > Metazoa > Chordata > Lepidosauria > Squamata > Anolidae > Anolis > Anolis sagrei. The sequence continues at coordinate 10,837,915 of NW_026847549.1, forward strand.
TGGAATCCACGACATGTGAGTGTTGAGAAGAGCAAACCACAGACCACCTATTACAATGCAACCTGAGTCCTACCAGATACACAATGGAGGACCTTCTTATAGCAACATGAGGCACTCCAAGTGGCCAGCTTCTGGTCAAAGGACATTTAATAGAATGCCAAGTTTTCAAACTTTGTGGGTTTTTAAAAAATACAATACAACTGTTTGGTTCACTCCTGATATGATAAATAAATAAAATGCCAGCAATTGTAAGAAGGATACTTGCTATGATCCATGTCTTCCACCATTGATCGGTTCTTATACTTGGGGTGGTGGCGAGGGACCCTGGATCATTTCAAGCCCATGAAAAGCCTTTTCTTACAGCAAGAAATGGCCCAGAAATCAATTTAGTCTTGATCTACCTAAGTAAGCTGCTGTCCGTTTGTTTGTTTCATCACCATTATTGGAAAAAATGTTCAGCTGCAAGTCCAGCTTCTTTTTGTCTGGTTCTCAGGGCCCATCTATACTGCAGAATGAATACAGCCAGGCATCATTGTAATGTATATGGCTTAGTGCTATGGAATCATGGGAGTTATAGTTTCACAACGCCTTCTCTTCCAAAGAATGCTGGTGCCTTGCCAAACCCCAGCTCCCATGGTTTCACAGTGGTGTTCAGCTCAATTAATTCTACAATGTAGATGAACCCTGAGGACCTACAGAAACCTAGAGAGAAAATGCATTAATCAAGTATGTGAATAATCAAATCCAGGAAGTTAAACCCAGAAATGCGGGTATGAAAACGTGTATGAAAATGCACTTCAAAAACTATGGTTTAACATGGGAAAGTATAGCTGAGGCCATGATGCCACCTGGTGGTGCTCTCAGTAAACACTATCAGCAAAAAACACCAATAAAGACAGTGACCAATTGTACTGATTTATTGATTTATTATGATTCTAAGAGCATAAGAATCCCTAAACCAGAACATTGAGACTATCAAATCCTGTTTTATGCAGGATTCTTTCCTAACTCCAGCTGAAGATCTTTGGTATCCAATCATGATCTTCCATCCATAGCGTACTAACCAGCTCCAATTCTGCTTGGTATCAGAGGCGGCCCTAGGTAATTTTCAACGGTAAGCAAACAGTATTTTGGCCCCCCCCCCCAACCAATCGTTGATATATATTTTCTGTTCGTCGTGGGAGTTCTGTGTGCCATATTTGGTTCAATTCCATCATTGGTGGAGTTCAGAATGCTCTTTGATTGTAGGTGAACTATACATCCCAGTAACTACATTTGCTGCACTTGCTCCCTTGCCTGGCCCGCTTTGGGTCCGGAGGCGTGCCTGAAGACCCCGGCGTGTGCACCAAAAGTCACCTCTTCTCCTGACTTTCTCCTCAGCCATTGGGACCAAGAGAGAGAGAGAGAGAGAGGTGGAGATGCCCACCTTTCCTGAAGGTAGGCGCAAAAACAAAGGAGGGAGCGGAGGTGGGAGATACCTCCAGCCGGAGGGCTTCTCTCTCTCTCTTGGTCCCAATGGCTGAAGAGAAAGTCAGGAGAAGAGGCGAGTTTTGGTGCACATGCTGGGGTCTTCAGACATGCCTCCGGACCCGAAGCGGGCCAGGCGCGGTGGCTCCGCCCCTTGGCCCACCTGCGGATTGGGGAGAGGAAAAGAGGCGGGTGGAGCGCTGGGGGATCGGGAAAGGGGAAGGGATCGAACATGGAGAACGATTGAGCGCCGGCTCTGCTCGCGCACCCGGTGGCCAGGTGGAGCAGGAACGAGAGGGGCTAGGCGAGGCTCAAGGGCCTGGCCCCTTTGGGAAGAGGATCACCTGGCAGCGAGGCAAGAAAGCCGAGGCTCCCCCCGGACTGCTAGGGCTGTCGTGAGCTGAGGGGGCGCTCCTCAAGTGGCGGTCGAGGGGCATTTACAGAGGAGCCTCTGCACTCCTGGCAAAAAAAAGTGTTCTGCGACCGCTTACTTCACGTAATGGATGAGCCGCCCCTGCTTGGTATCCAAAATCAGACAGGATCAGGTTGCATGGTAGTAGTGCAGTCTTCCACTTTTCCCATTGCCCTCGACTTACAAAGCATGATCACCTTTTCTAAAGAGCACTTTCTAATGATATAGAGAACAGCCTCAGTTTGGTCATCTTGGCTTCTAGGAAGAGTTCAGGCATGAATTGCTCTATTACCCATTTGTTTGTCCTTTTACCCACCCTTGACACCTACAGAACCCTTATCCAGCATCACGTCTCAAATGTGATGCTATCACATTTTCTTCCTATCAGCTATTTTCACTGTCCAGCTTAAACATAAAAATGGGAGATATGATGGCATGGACAATATAAGTTTAGTATCCAACTAGCCATCCCCTGCCACACATTGCTGTGGCCCAGTCTGGTGATCTGGAAAATAAAGTAATGAGAAAGTATTGGTTTTTAATATATGTAATGCCTTTATGCTTGTGGGTAAACAGTATTTCTTGCTGTTTCTTTGTTAGTGTTGATGTAGTGATTGTTTGGTTTGCCTTCTCTGGAACATGCAACATATAATTGTTCTTCTTTAGGGGTCCCTTTCAAATCTATGATATTATATCTGTCATGTACATATATATGTGTGTATGTGAATCATATCTATCTATCTATCTATCTATCTATCTATCTATCTATATCTATGGCTGGATGGCTCTTTGCCTGGAGGGCTTTGATTACTTTTTCTTGCCCTGGTGAAGTGAGTTGGACTGGATGGCCTTCAGGCAGCATTTCTCAACCTGAGGTTCAGGACCCCGGGGGGGGGGGGGGGGCGGAAGGGGGTGTCAGGGGGTTGCCAAAGACCACAGAAAACACAGTATTTTCTGTTGGTTATGGGGTTTCTGTGTGGGAAGTTTGGCCCTATTCTATTCTTGCCGGGGTTCAGAACTCCCAAATGTCAAGGTCTATTTCCCCAAACTCCATCCGTGTTCATATTTGGGCATATTAAGTAGTCGTGCCAAGTTTGGTCTAGATCCTTCATTGTTTGGGTCATGTAGCTGAACTACAAATCCAAAACGCAAGGTCAATGCCCATCAAACCCTTCTAGTGTTTTCTGTTGGTCATGGGAGTTCTGTGTGCCAAGTTTGGCCCAATTCTATCGTTAATGGGGTTCAGAATGCTCTTTGATTGTAGGTGAACTATAAATCCCAGCAACTACAACTCTCAAAAGACAAAATCAATTTTTGGAGTGATAGTCACTCCTTGGGTTAGTAGGTGTCTTGTGGCCAAATTTGGTGGCAATTCATCCAGCAGATTTTGAGATATGATGTCACTCAAAATGAACAGAGCATTTGTGTATATGTGTGTGTGTGTGTGCATGTGTGTGCATGTGTGTATACATACACACACACACACACACACACACACACACTAGTCGTCCCCTGCCACGCATTGCTGTTACCCACATGGGGGTTCTATGTGGGAGGTTTGGCCCAGTTCTATCGTTGGTGGGGTTCAGAATGCTCTTTGACTATAGGTGAACAATAAATCTCAGCAACTACAACTCCCAAATGTCAAGATTCTATTTCCCCCAAACTCCACCAGTGTTCACATTTGGACATATTGAGTATTCTTGCAGAGTTTGGTCCAGATCCATCATTGTTTGAGTCCACAGTCATCTTTGGATGTAGGTGAACTACAACTCCAAAACCAAAGGACACTGGCCACCAAATCCTTCCAGTATTTTCTGTTGGTCATGGGAGAACTGTGTGCCAAGTTTGGTTCAAGTCCATCATTGGTAGAGTTCAGAATGCTCTTTGATTGTAGGTGAACTATAAATACCAGCAACTACAACTCTCAAAAGACAAAATCAACTTTTTTTGGAGTGATAGTCACTCCTTGTGTTAGTAGGTGTCTTGTGGCCAAATTTGGTGGCAATTCATCCAGTGGATTTTGAGATATGATGTCACTCAAAACGAACAGAGCATTTGTATATATATAGATAATATATTTTTTTCACATGCGGATCTTGTGTAATTCCTTTCTAGTTCCCCTTCCAAGTCTTATTCTGTTTTCTTGACTGCAGTCTCCATTCTGATTAATGATTGATCCAAGGTATGGAAAATCTCAAACTATTTTAACTCCCAAACTACACTGATGTTTGCCTTCTGCTGAGATCATTTACTCATTGGAGGGAAGTAAACAGACACTGCCATTTTCATAAGCATCTTCCTCTTGTTCCCCTTGTTGTGATCACACAGCTCGAGAACCCAGGCTTAGCTATGCTGAGCAACCAGTCAAGGTTTTGTTTGACCCAGGGGGGAGGGGGGGGGTTGACGACAACTCTTGAGTAAGGGGAAAACTTCCACGAGGTTGTCTTTGGTGCTGCCCCCTACCATATGCCACCTGAGAACGGATTGCCAAAGAGGATTCCTTACCACCTACAAAATTACATGTAAATATTCCTCTTCTGACACTTAAGCCTAACAAGTTACTTGGGACCATGTGACGTAAGAGGTGGATCTAAGCTGTCTTTCTCACATTATGTATGAAAAACATAACTTGGGAAGGCAACTGTTTTGTGTGACAGGTTCTCAGCATCTCTTCACTAACTGGCCAATTTGGTTGAGAAATTCTGGATGCAGTAGTCCAGAAAAGTAATGAAGATAGCTTTTGCTGTCGCTCAGATGGTTTACTATATAGTTTAATAGTCTCCTGTGACTACAGGACTTATGTCTATAGTTTTATTTATCCAGGTTTGATAAAACCTGGACGTGTGAAAAAGATCTTGGAGTCCTCATGGACAACAAGTTGAACATGAGCCAACAATGTGATGTGGTGGCAAAAAAAGCCAATGGGATTTTGGCCTGCATCAATAGGAGCATAGTGTCTAGATCTAGGGAAGTCATGCTCCCCCTCTATTCCGCTTTGATTAGACCACACCTGGAATATTGTGTCCAATTCTGGGCACCACAATTCAAGAGAGATATTGACAAGCTGGAATGTGTCCAGAGGAGGGCGACTAAAATGATCAAGGGTCTGGAGAACAAGCCCTATGAGGAGCGGCTTAAGGAGCTGGGCATCTTTAGCCTGAAGAAGAGAAGGCTGAGAGGAGATATGATAGCCATGTATAAATATGTGAGAGGAAGCCACAGGGAGGAGGGAGCAAGCTTGTTTTCTGCTTCCCTGGAGACTAGGACAAAACAATGGCTTCAAACTTCAAGAAAGGAGATTCCATCTGAACATGAGGAAGAACTTCCTGACTGTGAGAGCTGTTCAGCAGTGGAACTCTCTGCCCCGGAGTGTGGTGGAGGCTTCTTCTTTGGAGGCTTTTAAACAGAGGCTGGATGGCCATCTGTCAGGGGTGATTTGAATGCAATATTCTTCTTCTTGGCAGGGGGTTGGACTGGATGGCCCATGAGGTCTCTTCCAACTCTTTGATTCTATGATTCTATGAAAAGGTCCTTTAACAATTCTACATTGTTCTTGGGCCAGAGATCCTTCATTTCAATGGAGTTTGCTATTCTTTGTAATTTTGCATATCTGTGTGAAGTCTGAGGAAATATCTCACATAGTTATGGTGTGTGTTTGTGTATTAACTATATTTAATAAACAATGTGTTAGCCTGCCTGCCCTTCTTCCTTGCTTGATTTTCCTCTATTTTTTTCATTCCTTCCCTCTTTCCGTCTTGTTAGCTACTGCCAACTTGAGTTCAGAAAACCAGATAGTTTCGCATTCATTTCACTACTTAGATACTTTGATAAGTTTGTATCAGCTGGAAAATACAGAGAGGTGGGTGATGTTGCCAACTTGGCCATACCTATCGTACGTCATCCTTACTCTGAATGTTTCCCTCTCTTTTCATCTCAGTCATCTCACCTTCTTGCTCCCAAACAGTCCTCCGCTTGGCCTCTTCTGAACACGATGCAGTCCAAAGGCAGCAGAGGGCAAAACCACAAAGCAAAATGGAGCGGAGCCTATCCAGGGCTGAGCCATTATCAGAGGATGTTGGTCCAGCAAAGGCTCTGTTTACACAAACCCTAACCTGTGCCCCCACTTGCATTACTGGGCAAATATTTGCCCATGGCAAGAGGCAGGACAAAGTTAGGATTTCTCAATACCCATCAAAATACGAGTGGGCCTCACGTCGTAGGGGTGTTTCCTGTCCCTTGAACTTGGTTCGACAGAGTAGAGCAACACGCTGCCTGGTTCATACATTTGGTGGTGGTTCAAAGATGAAGGTGGTCCATCTGGCTTGTTTTGTGGTGCTGTTTCTTGCTTTGGAAATATGGAGTATTGAGTTCGTTGTTGAAGAAAATGCAGAGGTAAGCATCTATTTTCCCCAACAGAAGACCTGGCAAGGGCTCTCCTTTCCATCAGCTTTATATTCTTTACATGCTGGCTTCAATGTCCTAGAGCAGTGGTTCTCAACCTGTGGGTCCTCAGGTGTTTTGGCCTTCAGCTCCCAGAAATCATCACAGCTGCTAAACTGGCTGGGATTTCTGGGAGTTGTAGGCCAAAAACATCTGGGGACCCCAGGTTGAGAACCACTGTCCTAGAGTGGGGTGGAGGCATCTTCTTTGGAGACTTTTCAACAGAGGCTGGATGGCCATCTGTTTGGGGTGCTTTGATTGTGATTTTCCTGCTTCTTGGCAGGGGGTTGGACTGGATGGCCCACAAGGTCTCTTCCAACCCATTGATTCTTTGATTCTATGATCCTTATGACTGAGATATACCCAAAAAAATTGGCAACCTCAATTATCCCACTGTTTCTCCTGGCTGGTACAAACCTATCAAAGTGCACAACTAACTAGTGTCACTTGAATATAAAACTATTCAGATGTCTGCACTCAATTTTGCAGTGGGTCTCCAGGGAATCAGCAAAAGAGAGGAAGGAGGGAGGGAGAGAAGGCAGGCCATTTCCAGCATAGTTAATAGATTTTTATTTTTGTTTACTGTTTAACATTTATTTGTACTTTCCTATAATGTATACAAAACATAGTTATTAACAGCTGTGGTTGTAAATTCCAGGCTTTGGCTTTCTTGACTGAGTTTATTAACCTGTAATATAGTTTTCTTCTTTTCCTACTGCCTTCTACTTTGCTGAGTTGTATCTTCTCTTGTGTCCGAAGTATGATAGCCTCACAGTTTAGTCATTCTGTCTTCTAGGGTAGATTCAGGCTTGCTTTGCTCTGGGACCCATTTATATGTCTGTTTAGGACAGTGTTTCCCAGCCTTCCTAGTGTTGCAACCCCTTAATACAGTTCCTCATGTTGTGGTGACCCCCAACCTTGACATTATTTTTGTTGCTACTTCATAACTAAAATTTTGCTACTGTTATGAATTGTAATGTAAATATCTGACATGCAGGAAGTATTTTCATTCACTGAACCAAATTTGGCACAAATACCCACTATGCCCAAATGTGAACACTGTTGGGGTTGGGGGAAAATAGACCTTGACATTTGGGAATTGTAGTTGCTGGGATTTATAGTTCACCTACAATCAAAGAGCATTCTGAACTCCACCAATGATGGAATTGAACCAAACTTGGCACACAGAACCCCCATGACCAACAGAAAATACTGTGTTTTCTGATGGTCTTTGGTGACCCCTCTGACATCCCCTCATGACCCCTCCAGAGGTCCAGACCCCCAGGTTGATAAATACTGGTTTAGGAGAGGTAGGTAAGAAATAAAATACTACTAAAAATAATTATTATTATAATTATTATAGCAAGGAGAATTCCGACTTTGAAATTCAATTCTATATCTTTACATTTGAAGATTGTATCTCTTTTCTTCATAACTATTCCTCTACATCTTAGTTTTCTTCTGATTCCTTATCTACATTTTGATGAATGGCTTAGCCAAGGCAAGGAAACATCTTTAACTGTTTTGATGTGATATTTTTGTCATCCACTTTAAAGTTGTATATAAATCACCTGTGGTCTTTATGTTTGTTTTCTTCAGCTATCATTCAGCTTTTGCATTTTATTCCTTTGCTTTCCTCAACAATTTCCAAGTCTTTTTTTTTTTTGTGCTAAGAGAATTCAAATATATTGCTGTGTTAGTCTGGAGAATGAGAATGCAAAGTGCATCTAGATAAAGTGATCAATATAGAAAGGTGCATCTATATTGTCTTTTGCCTTCTCTGCCAAAGAGTGTTGGTGTTCCACCAAACGACAACTCTTATGATTCCATAGCATTTAGCTATGGTAGTTAAAGTGGTGTCGGACGGCATTAAAAGTACACTTTAAAGGGGGCATGGGCAAAGCTTGGCCCTCTAGGTGTTTTGGATTTCAACTCCCTACTGACTGTTAGGAATGGTGGTGAGAGTTGAAGTCCAAAACACCTGAAGGGCCAAAGTTTGCCCATGCCCTCTGTAGATGCAACAAAAACTCATTTCTTGGACAAATTTCTGCACTCTTGGGGGCCACCTCTCCACAAAAGCCAACATTGACACTGAAATACAACACCGCTTGAGCTCTGCAAGTGCAGCATCTTTCCGAATGAAGCTGAGAGTGTTTGAGGACTGGGACATCCATAGGGAGACCAAGGTGCTTGTTTATAAAACTATTGTCCTCCCAACCCTGTTATATGCCTGCAAAATGTGGACCATCTACAGACTCCTAGAATGATTCCATCAGCGTTGCCTCCGAAAAATCCTGCAAATCTCTTGGGAAGGCAGGTGGACAAATGCCAGAGTGCTGGAAGAAGCAAAGACCAGCAGCATTGAAGTGATGCTCCTATGCCATAAACTCCTCTGGACTGGCCGCGTTGACCAAATGCCTGATCACCGTCTCCCAAAGCAGTTACTATAATCCCAACTCAAGAACGGAAAACGGAATGTTGGTGGACAGGAAAAGAGATTTAAAGATGGGCTCAAAACCAACTTTAAAAACTGTGGCATAGACACCGAGAACTGGGAAGCCCTGGCCCTTGAGTGCTCTAACTGGAGGTCAGCTGTGACCAGCAGTGCTGCAGAATTTAAAGAGGCACAAATGGAGGGCAAAAGGGAGAAACGTGCCAAGAGGAAGACACATCAAGCCAACCCTAACCGAGACCACCTTTCACCTGGAAACCGATGTCCTCACTGTGGGAGAGAATGTGGATCAAGAATAGGGCTCCATAGCCACCTACGAACCCATCACCAAGACACTACACTTGGAGGACCATCATCCTTGGGCTATGAGGGATTGCCTAAGTAAGTGAGTAAATGGAAAACAGGCACAGGGGAAGTCTTATCATTTTGAGTTGATCATATTGTTGGCTCGTCCTTCTTTCGCTTCCTAATGTGCTAACAATTGCCTCTGAAGTTAAGCATATTGCCCTGCTTCACTGCTCTTGTTGTGACTCTCCTTGTAGGATCTGGACAAGTTGTTTGACTGGGAGGTGGATGGAATTGTTTCAAGATCCGTGCTGCGAAAGGGCAGGATTCAGGTACAGTCGCTTCTTTACTAAACTATGAAGCAATCAATCACTTTATTTATATTTTACTCATTCCCAAAGATTGGGCTTCAAGATGATTTATACATTTTAAAAAATAGTAAGATCGCGTGTAACTAAAATCATGGGACTAAGTCCAAGGATGCTGTTTTGCTTGTGTGCGTCCAGAAGTAGAAATCCAAGAATCGGCTTGAAGTAAATGACTTGGCCAGGGATGATGGGGTTGGAATTCAACATAGATAACAATGCCAGGTTGGAAGGAGATGGAAGTAGAAAATTCTGATGTAAGTGGACATTGAAAACAGAATAGAGATGGAGGAAATGTCCATTGTTTTAGTTGAATTGCTTTTTAATAGGTGCTTATATATTTTTTAATAATTATGTTGTAACTGAATTGTTTGCATTTTAAAAATAATCTTTTTCAACTCCAATTCCATTTCTAAGTAATGGCCAAGACTAGCCAGGAAACTCTGGAATTTCAGTCTAAATAGTAGAGTTTCCAATTCTTGAAGTCGTTGTGTTGTCAAAGGCTTTCATGGCCAGTTTAAGCACACTCTCAGACAAGTTTGGATGGAAAGGAATGGACTCAACATGGACATGTACAGTACAAACAAGGGTTGCTGTGAGTTTTCCGGGCTCTCTGGCCATGTTCTAGAAGCATTCCCTCCTGACGTTTTGCCCACATGTATGGTAGGCATCATCAGAGGTTGTGAGGTCTGTTGGAAACTAGGAAAATGGGGTTTATATACCTGTGGAATAATGTCCAGGGTGGGAGAAAGAACTCTTGTATGCTTGACAGGCAGCAACCAGCGAGGCTTGGAAGCTGCAAGGCCATTAAATTCTAATCAAGGTGGTCATTTGCAACAGTCATGCTTGCCACCAACAGACAAGAGTTCTTTCTCCCATCCTGGATATTCCACAGATATAGACACCCCACTTGCCCAGTTTCCAACAGACTTCATAACCTCTGAGGACGCCCGCCATAGATGTGGGTGAAACATCAGGAGAGAATGCTTCTGGAACATGGCCATACAGCTCGGAAAACTCACAGCAACCCTTGAAGTTATTGTTTGTACTGTACACATCCATGTTGAGTCTATTCCTTTTCATCCAAACTTGTCTGAGAGTGTGCTTAAACTGTCATGGCTCAATACTGTCGAAACACGGGAGTTGTAATTTTACAAGGTCTTCAACCTCCTCTGTGCCTCATCAAACTACAACTCTAAGATCCCATAGATCTGAACCCTGGCATTTAAAGTAGTCTTAAACTGCATTAATTCAACAGTGTAGATGTATCCTGTTTTCAAATTCTCATTTCCTTTCTCATTGTGTTTTCTAGAGAAGCACATCCAATGGTGACGACTCAGGAGAATCGGTGAGCTTTCATATTGATTATTCATTTTTCTGCAAAGCAACTTCCTCCCTCCTTCCCCCCAAGTTAAACATTAGCTGGAGATCAATCCCACTATTTGCTTAGGGTTTTTTTTTTCTCCTTGCCAACTCATTTCCAGGATATTAACCAGCTGGAATTTAAAGGGAAAAAAAAAACTAGTTGCCTTCTATTTCACAATATTGTTTAAGAATGCAGGAATGCAGATTCACAATGGCTCACTGCTCAAAAAATTGTTTATTTATCTGGTTATTGGATGCATTTTCCATATTGTTGTTGAAGGCTTTCATATCCGGAATCACTGGGTTGCTGTGAGTTTTCTGGGCTGTATGGCCATGTTCCAGCAGCATTCTCTCCTGACGTTTTGCCCACATCTATGGCAGGCATCCTCAGAGGTTGGGAGGTCTGTTGGAAACTAGGCAAGTGAGGTTTATATAGATGTGGGTGAAACTTCAGGAGAGAATGCATACAGCCCAGAAAACTCACAGCAACCCAATTTCCCATATTTCTCCTGAAATGGGATGCAAAAAGACCTGCATCATCACAAACTAGTGAGTCAGTCCTCTGTATCCACAGATTCTATATCCACTGCTTGAAAATATCACCGTCAAAAAGCAATTCTTAATTTTGCCATTTTATATGCCAGTTATGGACACCTTTTTACTATAGCATTGTGTATAATGGGACCTGAATATCCATGGATTGTGTTATCCATAAAATGTCCTGCAATAAAACCCCAAAAGATAATATGAAAATAATTATTTTACTTATAGTTCCAGGCTTTCCCAAACTTAAAGCATTTCCTTATTTATTTAATGGATTGACTTCTATACCACCACTCCCAAAAGAATGAACACATGTGTAAAAAGAAACCCCAGTATTTGGAACTACTCCAGACTCCAATCTATTTAATCCAGCATTAATTCCAAGATTTGTGTCCTCGAGGACTTCTCATCCAACTGACAATACTTCCACGAACAATAATTAATGGGTGTAATGCTTATGTTTCCCTCTCTCGGGTAATAATACATTCCTTGGGGTATTTTCTGGATGCATCCTAGAACTGCATCCAATTCTTCCTTGGAGTCCCATAATAATATTTTGCTCATTCTAGGTAGCTGGTGATGACAACATAGTCCTCCACAGCTATAAAGTCCAGTCCACCATTACATCCCGTCTGGCCAATACCATGGTCCAGACCAAAGTGGAAAACAGAGCCAGACATTCCCAGAACTTGGTCTTTGATGTCCAGATCCCGAAAGGGGCTTTCATCCACAACTTTACCATGTAAGTAAGAGCCCTTCTTGACCACTTGGCGTGCTTGACCATCTGGTGTATAAGATAAACAAGAATAATGGTTATTAGGAGGCAATGAAGACAAACTAGATAGGGAGCAGTCATGGGGAATGATCTCCTTTCCAAGTCTTGTTGGAATCTAACTCCCATAAGCCAAAAGTAGCTGAGGCTCATGAGACCTAGGACCTCACCACATGGAGTGTTTTCCTTGTTGTAGGACACATTTCAAGGACAAAGTGGCATGAAGCCCATCAGATGGCGCTTGCCTGATTCCAGCCGTCATCCATTGCCTTTCGTCCTTGAAATGGAGTTGAAATGTGCTGAAAGAAGGGAGTATAGAACATGGATGAGAAATTGTCTTTGGAGCTCCTGGCATGTACTAGAACTATTGCTAATCCCAAAAAACATATGTGATGGGATCTGACAGGTTCACCCATGTTAAATTGTTTCGGTGATGTAGAGGAATGGGCGTTCCTCATCATTTTGCTGTCACTGCATTTTGTCATTAAAAGAAATCTAGGCTTGAAATTGTGCTCTTGCTAGCTTTTTATATAACACTGGTCTAATGGAGGGAAGCCAAGCTTAGCAGGATGGGATCATGGCAAAGGCGTTTATAATTACACAGGTATAATGGAAGGAAGGAAAGCATGGGAAAGGCTTATCATGGCAAATGGGTTTAAAATTACATTGGTCTAATGAAGGGAAGCAAGAGGAGATTGTTGCAAAGGGATTTAAAATTGCAGTGGTATAATGGAGGGAAGAAAGGCATGGGAAAGACTTATCATATTAATTAATTTACAACATTTCTAGCACACCCGTCCCAACCTCCGAGGGGGGACTCAGAGTGGCTAACACTGGCAACAATTTGATGCCACAATATCACAATGAAGAACAATATAAAACCATAAATACACAATAGATTAAAAACAATAACATTAGTTATACAATCATATAGCCGTTTCCATTATTATAACAATTATATGGTCCAGGTCAGTGTCCAAAGTGTTAATATTTCTGCTAGCCAAAGGCCTGGTTCCACAACCACGATTTCAGTTCTTTCCTACAGGAAAGGAGGGAGGACACTGATCTAATCTCGCTTGGGAGCGAGTTCCACAAGCAGAGGGGGGGTTACCACTGAGAAGGCCCTGTCCCTCGTCCCCACCAGACACGTTTGCGAGGCTGGTGGGACCGAGATCAGGGCCTCCCTGGTGGATCTTAAACTATGAGGCGGAATGTAGAGGGAGACAATCATAGAATCATTAAGTTGGAAGAGACCTTGTGGATCATCCAGTCCAACCCCCTGCCAAGAAGCAGGAAAATCACATTCATAGTAAAGAGGTTTGAAATCCTCCCCCTTTCCCCATCAATTGGGATGAGGTCCATAGAAATCTTGTCTTTCAGATATTGAACTTTTCCTCGATTAAAAGGGAAAAAAGCAATACAAAGAGGGCAGGGAAAAGGATACCTTGTGTGATGGTTCGGAAGGTGGGTAACAACAGGCAAAAACCTGTGAAACATGTGTGATGGAAAGACAGAACTTGAAACGGGATGGTTGGGTATCTAACAGTATGAATCCCTTTGCTAGACAGACAGTCCCCAACACTTCTCAAGGTCCATGTGATGAGGTTCCCAAATTGATGAGTCTAGCACCCAAATTGATTCCCAAGTTTTGGCTAAGAGGAATAAAAGCTGATTCATCACACTAGAAAATGAATCCACCTTAAATCTGGTTTCTGCCTCCTGCAGAATTCTGGGGTTTGTAGTTTAGGGAGGAGCCTTTAACAGCCTCACTAAACTACAAACCCCAGAATTCTGCAGGAGGTAGCAATTGGATTTAAAGTGGATTCATTCTCTAATGTGATGAAGTAGCTGGTCTCATTTTTTTTCATTCACTTGGTGTGGATACACTATGATCAACATATTTTCGAGACCAATAGCCAGGGTCCAATAAAATATATCCTCTCAAGGTCCTCCAGTATAACTATGGTGTTCTTGGGATGAAGTTCCTTAATTTCAATAGGGCTCACTGTAATTCATGGTTCTGTACATCCTCTCAAGGTCTGGGAATTTATCTCCTATGGACATGGGGTGTGATCTTGTTCTTGCTCCTAAAATGAGACTCAAAGGGAGAAGCATCCTAGCAAACTAGGGATTTAATATAGCAGTTTAAGGGTTATATTGGGGCTCAGCCATGACAACCAATTGGGCGACACTCTTTCAGCCTCAGAGGAAGGCAAAGACAATCCACTTCTGAAAAAATCTTGCCAAAAAAATCCTTTGATTTAATTTGTTTAATTTTTGAATAAAAATGTTGACATTTTCCAATGTTTTCTCAAATCAAAGAGAGGAATATGATTCTTGGAGAAGATGGTACATTTCCCTCATCCTTGTTGTATTTAGAGGCCTGAGCTCTTAGAAGAATATACCCAAATGTCTAGATGTTCAACAGTTCTTTCCAAGGTGCATCTGAGAAGGATAGAACAATTGGCCTGCAGACATGGACACATAAGGAACTGCAAGAATAATAAACCCTGCAGCTTTTAAGTATCTTAATATAGTCTGACATCTGTGAGAACTCATGCTTCCAAACACAACGATCCCAAGTTGTGATTAAAATACTCTCCTACCTTTTGGGGTCATTGCACTTTCCCCCGCTAATGATGAGATGTCCTGTTTTTGAGCTGGTTTTCTCCCTTACAGGAATGTCAATGGAATCACATTTACTAGTTCGGTGAAGGAAAAATCTGCAGCCAGAAGTCAGTATGCTCAAGCCAGGGCCAAAGGCAAAGCTGCTGGGATACTGCGGTAAGTAAATCAGACATATTGAACAGTTCATTCTTCATTTCTAAATGCCAGATATACAAAACATGAAATAGGAAATATATTTGTTAGCTTTGACAGGTGAAACAAAGGTTATGTCCATAACAATTGAGTTGGACCAATTTATTTAGAGCCTGGTGAATCTTAAGGGATCCTTTAAACTCCGTCTAATTTCTGGGTGACATTATGGTGATGTATTGGAAAGTTGTTGTTTATGTATTCCTTACTGAATTCAGGAGCAATGCCCTTGACATGGAAAACTTCAAAGCTGAACTCAATGTCCCAGGAGGAACCAAAGTCCAGTTTGAAATCCACTACCAAGAGCCAATCCGAAGGAAACTCTCAACCTACGAGCACATTATCCCTGTGCAGCCAGGCAGGCTGGCCAAGCACTTGGAGGTAAGATGAAGCATGTGGGGCTAAAACCCCAGAGAAAGGCTGTCAGTTAGTGACGACAGAGGAAAAGAGGGATAATTTGGGTCCTGGGGCTACTTTAGACTACATACTTATAACTTATAGATTTTGATACATTTTGCAATGTATTTCTCTCAACCTAAGAGAAAATGTGCACTTGTTCAGGACTGCAGATAACCTAGACAAGGTCAAATTGATCTGTTAATGACCTTTCATTTAGATGGCTCTGGTACCACGAGATGCAGAGCCAACCTTAAGAAATGGGGCTACAAAGTGGAATCCATGGCATGCGAGTGTGGAGAAGAGAAAACTACAGACCACCTGCTGCAATGCAACCTGAGCCCTGCTACATGCACAATGGAGGACCTTCATATAGTAACACCAGAGGCACCCCAAGTGGCCAGCTACTGGTCAAAGGACATTTAATCAACTACCAAGCTTGCAAACTTTGTGCTTTGTTTGTTTGTTAAAAAATGCAATACAACTGTTTGGTTTGCTCCTGACACGATAAATAAAATAAATAATTTTAGATGGCTGTAAAGACAGTGTGGTGTAGTAGTTTGAGCACTAGACCATAACTCTGGAGACCAGAACCTGAGTCCTGCTCAGTCATGAAAACTCACTGGGTGACCTTAGGAAAGTCATATTCTTTCAACTGCAGAGGAAGAAAAGGCAAACCCACTCCGAAAAAAAATTGCCCAGTAAAAACCCCTTTGCAAGATTATATACTTTTAGCATTTCATCACAATTGATTTAGAGGTTGATGAATCTTAAAGAATTCTTCGGGCCATGTCAAATTATCTTTCCATGCAAACACCTTAAGGCAGCCATACATAGAAAATGAAGGTTCACAGCAATAACAATACCCTGAGGAACTGCCTGGAAATGATTGCTAATGCAAAATGTGAGAATCAGACCTTTGTCTGGTTTCTTAGAGAACATGTAGGACAAGTTTATTTCTGAAGACTAGTTTAATTCAGGGCACAAGTTCATTCCCACAAAGCCCTTTTGTTGTTCATTCGTTCAGTCGTCTCCGACTCTTCGTGACCTCATGGAGCAGCCCACGCCAGAGCTCCCTGTTGGCCATCACCACCCCCAGCTCCTTCAAGGTCAGTCCAGTCACTTCAAGGATGCCATCCATCCATCTTGCCCTTGGTCGGCCCCTCTTCCTTTTGCCTTCCACTTTCCCCAGCATAATTGTCTCCTCTAGGCTTTGCTGTCTCCTCATGATGTGGCCAAAGTACTTCAACTTTGTCTCTAGTATCCTTCCCTCCAATGAGCAGTCGGGCTTTATTTCCTGGAGGATGGACTGGTTGGACCTTCTCGCAGTCCAAGGCACTCTCAGAACTTTCCTCCAACACCACAGTTCAAAAGCATCTATCTTCCTTTGCCCTTATGGTTCATAATTCATGGTGATTATCCAAGTTCATGTGAGATGCTTCACTGTATTGATTTCTGCCCCTTCTCCCTTGCTTTTCCTGTAGGTGGACATTCACATCATTGAGCCTCAGGGTCTCAGTTTCGTTCATGTTCCCCAACTGCCTGCTGAAGAGGCTGTGGGCCTTCCTACTATCACCAAAGGAGAGAAGAAGGTAATGAAGGAGAGAAGGAACCAGTCCTGCAAGAGCAGCACCTTCTAACCAGCAACTCTTGGGTGACAAGTGTGGGGATGGAGTTAAGATGAGCTTGGATATGGAACCTCTGCTTAGAGGTACATGAAACTCTTATCAGAACTTGGAGAAGTTACTTGTCAAAAGACCTACCTCTTGTTTCTTCTTCTTTCAAGGCTCATGTGTCCTTCAAACCAACAGTGGCCCAGCAACAGAAATGTCCCACCTGCTCTTCTACCACAATTGATGGCAATTTTGTGGTGACTTATGATGTTAAAAGAGAGACCAAAGCTGGAGAACTAGAGGTAACACTGCTGACCCAAATGTTCGGGAAGGAAAGAGGAGAGAAGACATTGTCAGTGCCAATGGGATTTTAGCCTGCATCAATAGGAGCATAGTGTCTAGATCTAGGGAAGTCATGCTACCCCTCTATTCCACTTTGGTTAGACCACACCTGGAATATTGTGTCCAATTCTGGGCACCACAATTCAAGAGAGATATTGACAAGCTGGAATGTGTCCAGAGGAGGGTGACTAAAATGATCAAGGGTCTGGAGAACAAGCCCTATGAGGAGCGGCTTAAGGAGCTGGGCATGTTTAACCTGAAGAAGAGAAGGCTGAGAGGAGATATGATAGCCATGTATAAATATGTGAGAGGAAGCCACAGGGAGGAGGGAGCAAGCTTGTTTTCTGCTTCCCTGGAAACTAGGACACGGAACAATGGCTTCAAACTACAAGAAAGGAGATTCCATCTGAACATGAGGAAGAACTTCCTGACTGTGAGAGCGTTCAGCAGTGGAACTCTCTGCCCCAGAGTGTGGTGGAGGCTCCTTCTTTGGAAGCTTTTAAACAGAGGCTGGATGGCCATCTGTCAGGGGTGATTTGAATGCAATATTCCTGCTTCTTGGCAAGGGGTTGGACTGGATGGCCCATGAGGTCTCTTCCAACTCTTTGATTCTATGATTCTAGGAGAAAGATGGCAATTGCAGTTGTTTTCAAAGTAGTAGCAAGGTTAGTCTGTCACAACATTAAAAAAGAAAGAAATTCCTTGTTTAGACCTCGCCTGGAGTGCTGTGTCCAGTTCTGGGCAACACACTTTAGGAAAGATGTTGACAAGCTGGAATGGCTCCAGAGGAAGGTGGCTGAAAAGCTCAAAGGTCTCAAAGGCAAGCACAATGGAGAGAGGGATTTCCAGAGAAGTCTAGAAAAGTATCCCATCTTCATCTCTTGAAGAGTAATTGCTGCTCGTCATTGGAACAATCTTTTGGCATTCTTTTGTATTCCTATGAAAACGTTCCTCTGAACTGAAATGTATGAATTTATTTTTCTCCCTGGTTTAATTCTGCAGATCTTTAATGGCTATTTCATCCACTACTTTGCTCCTGATAATCTGGATCCTCTGCCAAAAAACATCCTCTTTGTTATTGATGTCAGCGGCTCAATGTGGGGACTGAAGATGAGGCAGGTAAATGGAAGTGGCTGGGGGATTACTCTTATGAAACACTGGGTACAAAAGGTGTATTGTTGTTAATGATATTTGGTCCTACTTCCCAACAACGAATTGTCACTGAGATATATAATGTGGAGGTGTTTATCTGGGTTTCCATATTAAAGGAAACTGACCCATCATAGTCAAGGGGCAGAAATAGTAGGCAGCAGGGCTACAAGGGTAGATCTTGATGGGGTCCAATGCATATCCTGTGCTTTTCTGTGTGGAGATAAAACCTAATGTGTTCATTTGGCCTTATTCCCAGGAAAGTATTTCAGTGCTATACTTTTTATGCTTTAGGAGGAGGAATGCAGAGGCAAGAAAGTGTTGTAGTGCAATGTTGGAACCTCTCAGATATTATTCTTGGCATTTTTGGTAGAATTTGGGATTTCATAACATTGAGTCCTGACAGTTAAAGTGGTGCCACACTGCATCTTGAGAATCAAATTAGATAATATGTTTATCAAAATTTTCTCGGAGGTGATACCCCAAGTGATGAAACACATTAGTTTGTCATTGCAGGTGATTGTTCATACCTTTGTCTCTTGCATTTGGCAGCATGTTTTGCTTTCAATAGGTCACTGGAAGGTAAACATGGGCTTAATTTACATGTCTAGTTACTGTAGCTCATATCTCTGAGGAAATCCCATTGTGAGAAGGAAAATGATAGAGAATATGCCTCCTTTTTACAGTGTAATTTGGATGCACAGCAGAAAGAATTGTGCACTGTGAGTTGTCTGAGTTGTAATCACTAGACAACATGACCTTCTTAGGAAGCAGAAGTAAAGGGTGAAGAATATAACAGGAATGGGAAATTGACCCTATTGATTATTATCTTGCTTCAGGTCAAAGATGCTTGATAAACAGGGAAAGGGTCCCCATCATGACCTAGTTGATTCATAGATTGAATAAGTATAAGGCAGCTGCCATAACTGATTCCAAGAAAGATATCAAACATACATCTAAAACTTACCTTCCTAACTCTGCTTATTCATGCTCATGCTCTGTGTATCCCTCCAGCTGAATGTGAACACAACTAATTTAAGATGTCACCAAAATAGGATGGTTGCATGAGAAAGAAGCCAGACTTGGCCACGGTAGTCCACGCTCTGGTTACATCCCGTTTAGACTACTGCAATGTTCTCT